>CM041779.1:205080744-205228579 GCA_023374045.1 Limonium bicolor | reverse complement strand
GTAATGCATTAAGGATGTTAAGAGTAGCATTATTAGAGGGAGTATTGAATGGTAAAAAAGAAAGGAAAAATCTATAGCATTTGTGGAAGAAGAAAACTGTAACAGGGGAGAAAATTTGACAGTGAATGGTGTATTGTAACAGATTGGTATAGAGATGGATTAGGTTAGTTTTGATTGCTTAATTAGGGTTAAAACACCATAGATTATATGTAGGGATATTCGGGAAGAGATTGGTAGAAGTTTGGAGTTGAAACATAATAAAAAACTAGCATATATGTAAAAACTGCAACTGCCCCGGGTTTGTAAACCAGTACAGAAACCCGGACCAAGCAAAAATCAATACAGAACGTAGTACGGAATGGATGGTCCGGGTTTGTAAACTAGGACCTAAACCCGGACCACCCCATTTTTACACCCGTGATGTATTCAGACCATATGGTGTGGGTTTGTAAATAAGTACACAAACCCGGACCACACATAAAACTTACCCGAGGCTTTTGCAAAGTAGTGGTCCGGGTATGTAAACCCGGAAAGTAACCCGGACCACACCAAATTTTGCACAAAAAATGTTTTGAAGCAAATCTAAGGTAGGGTAATGAAGGGCAATGATATTATAAGGTAATTAACACTTGATTAATGATGTTTAATGGCCATTAAGGCGATAAACAAGCTTAGAGAATAATTTTAAGTAAGTAACATAAGTAAATGTATTTGAATGATAAAGAATTAGTAAGCATACCCTTTGAAACTCTAGCAAAGTAATAAGTAAGGTTAATTATGGATAATTAACCACCCAACTGTATGTATGTAATAGGATTCGAATAGTTGAACACCGAAGAGGAGTCGGTGAGTCCAAAGTCAACGGTGCAAGGTATGATTTCTTCTTGCTCTGTATCCTAACCTGGTTACCCCGATTTGTGTGCTTATTTCATCACCTAAATAAGATAAATACACGAATCGGACTTTATTGCACTTACTTGTGCTTGTTTATATTGTTCTTGATATATATTCTCTTGAACATTTAGTTTGTATAATTCATGAAATGAATGGATGAAGATAAGTGTGTATGTACCTTGAAGTGTACCTGTGTAAAGTATTGTATTTTGTATGGATGTGTATGCAAGTAATGTATTTGTGTGTGGCTTGGATGTGTGACTTCTACTAATTCCTAACTACCTAACTTCTAACGTAAGTATTGAGTAAATTGGAATGAGTAGAAGTCCGATATAGTTTCAGCCACGCGTAAGGATGAGGAGACACAAGAGGTTGGATCCGATTCCTGGTTCTTAAACTGGTCCACGACCCAAACCCCTTAAATGGGTAGCATCCTTGATTAGTGAACCAAGTAAATCCCGGTGGTGGGACAGAGTAGTCCCCGGGCCGGAGGTCCCGACGACATGACTTGAGTATGTAGTAAGTAAGTAAAGTATTGTATGTGTAATGGTCTTGGCTGGTGTAAGTCATTGACCCCGAGTAAAAGAGTAATCTCCACCCGATTAACCCGGGTGGACAAATGGAGCTAACAAGTATTGCGTATTGAGTATGTAATGTGTATATATTGTGTATGTGTATTTCGGAAGAAGGTAAGTAGGTATTGGTTGACTTGTATTGTCTTCCTTGTATGTATTGTACTGTGTGTATGTATGTATACCTTGTGTAGTATTGTAGTATGATGTATGAAAGCATGTATGTATGTATGTATTGTAAATTGAATTGCATGTATTCGACCAAGTGGTCGGCGTACCCTCGCTAGTACAAGGGGTATGCGGAAGTCATATTCAGCGAAAGCTGAGCCCCTAGGGACAACGTTTTTAGTGTGCAGGTACCCGAAGATGTTATGGTCACAGTAAGAGATCAGCAGCTATGTTTGACAGCTAGGAAGGAAATGTAGAAAGTAGTAAATTGTTGTGAGCCTCGATTTTAAACCCTATCCTATGTTGATTAAATTGATTAGGATCTAACCGGGTTTTAGGTCCACTTATAACCTAAGGTTAATAACTATGTCATATAACAATGATTATTAAAACCTAAGCTAGCTCACTGGAACCTATTATGAGTCGCCACCTAATTTTAACCTAGATCAAATTAGGAAAGGAGAGTTTGGGTTCGGGGGCTTGATATTCGACTTAATTAGGGTTCAAATTACTTTCATTACCCCTCCTAGGTCATTTTTCCTCTACTTGGTTCGTTTACGGCTTTCTACAGAGTTGTTTTTAACCTAGGTGTGCGCTTCTGTTTTATTATTTTTTAACGTTTTTTTGACAGAAAATTAAAGTGGAAATTAAAATTACCTAAACTAGGGTTTCGGAGGCAGAATTAGGTCAAATTTTGTTTCCGTCCGTAGCCACGGACCTAATGTCCGAGGCCACGGACCCCAGTTAACCTATATGAAAATAAAAGTCGAATTAAACATAAAACAGAAAATTGTAAAGTCCGGGGCCACGGACAGGCTGTCCGTGGGCCCGGATATTATTAGAAAACCTAAATTTTTAAAATTTAAAAATCCCACCGCCGTCCGTGGGCGTCCGAGCTTACGGACAGGGAGTCCGGGACCCCGGACATGACGTCCGTGGGTGCGGACCGCCCTCGGACGGCGGTGTTGAGGCTGTTCCCGAAAGTGTTTTTGGCTCAAATTTTATGGGTGTGTAGCCTGAAGGATGTACAAGACGTTAGTGATTGAAAGTTTTCAATTTGAATTCGAATTAAGCACGAAACCTAGCAAACAAGTTATTGGACAGAAGCTTAAACAAACAGCAATACAGAAGCGTAGATGGGTTAGTTTGAGCCCAAATTTTGAGGCAAGACAGATAATACCGTGGAGAGTTAGGAAAGTGGGATTTCTACCTGTTTTACCTTCGGATTCACGGTGATTCTTCACACCGGGATTCGTCGAGTGCTCCGTTGATGGCAGACCCAAGAGGATTTCGAACCAAGCTTCTGGTTGTTGGTTGTTCTTGCTGTTCTTCACGTCTTGGTGGTGTTTTTGTGGGGTTTTGATGATTGATGATGTTGTGGGAGCTGAAAAATAGGTTTTGGTGTTGATTTTGGTGAGATTTCGGTGTTTGATTGTGGCTCTGGAGTTCAAAAATGTGGAGAAAGAGAGACGGCTGCCTTCTTTGAGAGTCTTGGGGTTCTTGAGGTTCTCCTTTGATCATGGGATAAGGTTCCTTATATAGGCTTCCTTAAAGATAGAAAAATCCGGTAAAAACCGAGATTTACCGACGTTTTAGCTCAAGGGCTTCCAAAAGGAATTTGATTATGAAATTTTACACATGGGTAAAGGACGATATTTCTGAATTTTCTAAAGTGGAATCGAATTTTTGGACATTGGAATATTTTTAAATTCAATTTCTCATCAGATTCAATCAGAAATTGCTAGAAAATTATTGGAAATTCGAAAAATCAAAATTCCAACGCCATTATGCTTCAGATGTCATCCTCTATCATGGGTTAAAATTTCAAAGCATTTTGAATTGATTTGACCCTTATTTGGAGGAGAGAGAAAGCCTATATGGGGCTTAGGAGCCTTGAAAAATTACGAAAATGCCCCTGGAGATGACTAAGCTGTCCCTAGTACTCTGAAATGTGCCGATCAAATTGGGAACCCTCGCTACTAGCCTATTAGTAGAGACTCTCTTCCAGGGGGTTGAAATTTTGGGTATAACAGATTGCCCCCCGTCAACTAGACTTCGTAATGGAAATGAAAAGGCTAGTTGATGCTTGAGTGATATCCCAAAATTATGGATCTTAAAAGACCACACGTGCAATCCGACAAGTTGCATCGAGCTATTCTAAGGCGCTGACTACCTATGAGTAAAGTGGAAGGGTGTCGAGCGGTTCTAAGGCGTCGACCACCTAAAGGTAATAATGAAGTAATGTCAGCCTATTCTAAGGCGCCGACTACCTATAAGGATGATATAACGTCAAGCTATTCTAAGGCGTTGACTACCTATAATGAATGAGATGATGTCAAGCTATTCTAAGGCGTTGACTACCTATAATGAATGAGATGATGTCAAGCTATTCTAAGGCGTTGACTACCTATAATGAATGAGATGATGTCAAGCTATTCTAAGGCGTTGACTACCTATAATGAATGAGATGATGTCAAGCTATTCTAAGGCGTTGACTACCTATAATGAATGAGATGATGTCAAGCTATTCTAAGGTGTTGACTACCTATAATGAATGAGATGATGTCAAGCTATTCTAAGGCGTTGACTACCTATAATGAATGAGATGATGTCAAGCAATTCTAAGGCGTTGACTACCTATAATGAATGAAAATTGGTGTTGGGCCGAGTTCTTCTATTCGGGTGAGTTCTGCTGCTCTAGTGAGTTCTGCTGCTCTGGTGAATCTGAATCTTTGGCTGAGAATCTGTATCTCTGAAGAGTCTGTACCTTCGGCTAAGAATCTGTATCCCTGAAGAATCTGTACCTTCGGCTGAGAACCTGTATCTTTGAAGAATCTGTATCTTCGGCTGAGAATCTGTATCTTTGAAGAATCTGTATCTTCAGCTGAGAATCTGTATCTCTGATCGGGTGAGAATCTGTATCTCTAAAGAATCTGTATCTTCGGGGCGAGAATCTGTATCTCTGAAGAATCTGTATCTTTGGCTGAGAATCTGTATCTTTGAAGAATCTGTATCTTCGTGGTGAGAATCTGTATCTCTGAAGAGTCTGTATCTATGGATGAGAATCTGTATCTCTGAAGAATCTGCATCTTCGGGGCGAGAATCTGTATCTCTGAAGAATCTGTATCTTCGGGGTGAGAATCTGTATCTCTGAAGAATCTGTATCTTCGGGGTGAGAATCTGTATCTCTAGCCTATGATGAGGAGTTTCATGCAGACGGATGCAAGGTAAACTTTATGCAAATGATCATGATGAAAGTTGATTATGAAAGTGCCAAACGTGGTAGTGTTTGAAGAAAATTCTGTTTAGTGAAAAGGAAAGTGAAATTATCATCTCCTAACTATAGACTTCGGACTTGTAATTTATCTCCTACGAGATGAACATGCCGCCGGTGGGGTATGGTGTATGATGTGAAGGTAAGGGCTTATGTGGGCCTGTGGTGTTTGATGTGCAGGTAAAGGCTTATGTGGGCCTTTGTGGAGTATGAAGTGAAGGTAAGGGCTTATGTGGTGGTAAGGGCTTATGCCTGTGGTGGGATGGTGGTGCTCAAGCTTTAGGTTTCAATTGGTGTTGGCATGGCAATTGTTGGAACCAACAATTGCCCCCAGTATTTTTCCTTAGGACAATCTGAGCTAGAGTTCATGGCAATTGATCGGAACGATCAATTGCCCCCAGTATTTTCTTTGATTAAACGTGCGAACAAGTCTCATCCTCACAGGGTCGAGGCTTATGTTTTGATGTGGTGCTTCCTATCCTACACTAAACGTGGTTGGTGTTTGCACTCATTTCTCGCTCATGGTCATAACCTCTAGACCATTGAATTCGATATTTGGTGGATTTACGCATTTGATCTGTTACTTTCACGTGATTGGACACACAACTATCAAGTCGGAAGTCTTCAGAGCTTATAACGTGGCCATAGGGTGTGATGAAAGACGACGGGATCATGGAGGGATATTTGAGGTATGTGGAGCCTAAATGGGTGACCAAAGCTGCACCTTGTGTCTTCTCTCGGATTCATCTTCTTTGTGTTGAAGTCAAGCTGCTTTGTGTTGACATTGTTTTCGAGCTTCTGGACTTGGACTTTTGAAGTTGTCCTTTACACCATTTCTCTTCTCTTTGTCATTTGGATTTCTTCGAGGCACTTTGGGTTTGCCTCTTTGTTTTGTCCTTTCTTGACTTCGCCTTCGGGGTTCTTGTGTCTCCCGGTTTTGGGCTTCGAGAGCTGTTTCGATGTGAGCTTTTTGGATCCTGTGTCACTCTGGGACCATTTGCAGATCACTTTGTCATGCTGACAGCGGCATTGCTTCTTTGGACTGATGAGAACGTTATCTGAGAGTCGGACTCCTCGTGTCCTTTGGTCACCGGGTCGGACATTCATCGTTGGCTGGGTTATTTTGTGGAGTTCATAATATCGAAAAGGGATATATGAAAGGCTCAGCGGGGGTGCCTAGGGTTTAATGACAGGGTTTACAAGCTTTTGGCTATGTGGTGCTGTACCTAGGTACTTCGTCATTCCTGATAGTTGTGTATCCGTTCTTTGTTACTTTTCGCAGGTCTAAGAGTAAATTTACAAATTATCTCCTTCGGTCGGAGTTATGCCATTTACATTTTCCTTTGTATGTGGTCCCACCGGAGTCGTGTAAAAATGACACGCTCGTTCACTCATGGTTTTTCCGCTCAAGACACTCTCGTGAATTCTCACTCTGAGACTTGTTCACACAATTAAACAAAAGAAATAATCGTGGTTGGTCTTTAAACTCAGATTGCCCCCAGTATTAGTCCAGGGTTTATGACAACAATTTGTATGTGGTTTGTTTGGATGCTTAGGGGTGGGCTGTGGCATTTGGTTGGACATGTTCATCCTTTTGGAAACAAAAAGACAAATCATTTTATTCAATTGCCAGAAGATGAACATTAGTTTTGAAAGATGATTTGGTTGAAGGTGCAAAATGAACAAACATTTTTTTCTTGAGATTGTAAATCGAAAAGACAAGAGACTAAAATTCGAACATCTAAGCCTCATTAAAATGGAAATATCATAAACCCCTTACAAAATAGAAGAGAAAAATTAAGAAAGCAAAATGCAACTAGACACTAGCCTACTCGACAAACTGGAGTCCTTGCTCGATAATGTCCTCAATCTTGTGCTTCAATGCTCTGCAGTCGTCAGTACTGTGTCCTGGTAGTTAATGAAACTGGCAGAATTGATGGAGATGTTCCCCGGCTTGGGTGATCCCGGGGCTAGGTGTGAGAGGCTGTAGTAGGTCTAGCTCTTGTAGCTTCACGAGTGCTTGACTGAGAGGCCGGCCGATGTCGGTAAACTGTCTCGGTGTAGAGAACCTCTTGGATCGGGGTGAGGCCTTGATGTTCTGCTTTACAGCACTGGGTTTTTGTATGGTGCTCACTTGGTATAAAACTTGAGCTGCTTTGGCCGGTCCTGACTTAAAGGTCTCGATACTCACACCCTGGGCTTTGGGTTGTTCCAGCTTCAGCTCGCCTTTGTGAATCTTTTCTTCCATGATTCTTACCTGTCCCATCAGCATGTCGAAATTAGGGAAGTATGTGCAACCCAGCTCGTTATTGTATTGTCTCTGCATATTGTCCACAATCATTCGAATCTGTTCTTGCTCATCCATTTTTGTAGGCATAGCAGCGGCCTTCATCCTCCACCGTTTGATGAAGTCGGACATTGATTCACTGTCTCTCTGCCGAGTGCTGGCAAGGTCGGACCTGGTGACTTCGAGATTCTTAGCATACTCGAAATGGTGCAAGAAAGCCTCACAAACCTCCTCATAGGTTTTGGTGTTCATCCTCTGAGTCAAATACCAACGTTGAGGTGTTTCATCGAGATAACGGGCAAAGACCTTGGCCTTTTGCATGTCATTCAACCTGAGGATGGACATCTCCCTATCGAACATCGCCAGATGGACCTGCGGGTCTGAGGAACCCTTGTATAGAGCAAGTGTGGCCAACTTCAACTTTGGGGGGAGATCAACCTCGGGGTACGATGCCATAGAGGAGTAATCAAAACCAGCCGGCTTGCTAGCCTTTTCCATGCGCTCGATCCTTTTCAGAGCCTTCTTGAGTTCTGCAGTTAGTTGGTGATCTGGGGAGGCTTCTCCTACGAATCCTTGCGCACCCTGGGCTCCAATGGAGTTAACTTCGATGTGGTCATGCTCGTTCCCAGAGTCATCAATCTTTCCTGAAATGTTTTCCCGATGACCAACCTCAAGGGAATTGATTTTGCTTTTCAGCTCTTCGATGATGGTGACATACTTAGCCTCCATGTCATTAGTGGCGGACCTATGTTTCTGTTCTATGGCATCAAAGGCGGCTCTGTACCTCTGCTCTAAGGCTGCAAACTGGGCCTCCGTGCTGACTGGGTTTCCTCCCTCTACCATACTTGGGATTCGGGCTTATCTGTTGGAAAACAGAAGTGGATTGAGCTAAAATTCTGGACCGTGAAGAAGTTGTAGGTTAAAACTTGTTTGGGCTACAAGAAAAACACATGAGCTGGAATGTTTTGAAGATTGAGGGTAAGCACTGAGGCCCAAAATGAGTTGGAAGGGAGGCGCCTAGAAATGTTTGAAGAATGTGGCTCTTGGGCCAGAATATTTTGAGAATTGGGCGCTTGGGCCAGAATGTGTTTGGGCTAGCGGTAAAGCACATGGGTCAAAATGATTTCTAAACCATGTTCTTGGAATTTGGGCAAGTGAAAAGTCTTCCTAGACTAGAATGAACCTTGAAATGGAAAGGCCTGATGGATCTTCATGAATTGCTTTAGGTGGATTTGTTTTTCATGGGCCTAGAACTAAATTGATAATTAAAATTGGGCTGAAAGATAAATCACCTAAACCTAAACTTTTGGGCCGAAGCCTGAACAAATAACTCACACATTCAAATCAAGCAGGGCCTTTGGGCCACAAACAATAAAGCCACGATATCGGGTTGGGCTGAGTTGATGTAGGAAAAGTTCCTATCAATCTCTAGACTGGGTAGTGGGCCGATCATACAGGCAAACAGGGCCCACACAAATTCAACATGTCCTCACTTGACGGTTAAATCAATTTGGGTATGGATCGATCCGGAGAGGTGCTTGGGGCTTAGGCCCAGGTCGCCACAAAGGAATAGGGCTTGCACGCTACTCTCTTTGGGCTTCCCCACTTTTTTCGCATCACATGAAGGTGTGCGTCTGCGGCCGGGTCTTTGACTGACCAAACAATGGGCTAGGTAAGGACACTGCCAGGAAAACGCTTGGGGCTAAGGCCCAGGTATTAAGGGGATGTGGTTAGACGACATCCTCCTCTTTTCCCCCGCTTATTCACATCACCTAAAAGGTGTGAGTCCCTGACAGGGGACCCTCAAACGGGTCCCGGGATGAAATCGGTTTAGGTGGACCCTCGCTCTCATATGATGCAAAGGTGCAGAAAATTAAAGTGCGCACAAAAGTAAACAAACAAAGTAATAAAGCCATAAATAAACATTTTTCGAGCTAAGCCCTCTTTCTTAAAATTAAACAAGTTAAAATTAAGAGTTTCTCCCCAGCAGAGTCGCCAGTCTGTGAGCCTCGATTTTAAACCCTATCCTATGTTGATTAAATTGATTAGGATCTAACCGGGTTTTAGGTCCACTTATAACCTAAGGTTAATAACTATGTCATATAACAATGATTATTAAAACCTAAGCTAGCTCACTGGAACCTATTATGAGTCGCCACCTAATTTTAACCTAGATCAAATTAGGAAAGGAGAGTTCGGGTTCGGGGGCTTGATATTCGACTTAATTAGGGTTCAAATTACTTTCATTACCCCTCCTAGGTCGTTTTTCCTCTACTTGGTTCGTTTACGGCTTTCTACAGAGTTGTTTTTAACCTAGGTGTGCGCTTCTGTTTTTTATTTTTTAACGTTTTTTTGACAGAAAATTAAAGTGGAAATTAAAATTACCTAAACTAGGGTTTCGGAGGCAGAATTAGGTCAAATTTTGTTTCCGTCCGTAGCCACGGACCTAATGTCCGAGGCCACGGACCCCAGTTAACCTATATGAAAATAAAAGTCGAATTAAACATAAAACAGAAAATTGTAAAGTCCGGGGCCACGGACAGGCTGTCCGTGGGCCCGGACATTATTAGAAAACCTAAATTTTTAAAATTTAAAAATCCCGCCGCCGTCCGTGGGCGTCCGAGCTTACGGACAGGGAGTCCGGGACCCCGGACATGACGTCCGTGGGTGCGGACCGCCCTCGGACGGCGGTGTTGAGGCTGTTCCCGAAAGTGTTTTTGGCTCAAATTTTATGGGTGTGTAGCCTGAAGGATGTACAAGACGTTAGTGATTGAAAGTTTTCAATTTGAATTCGAATTAAGCACGAAACCTAGCAAACAAGTTATTGGACAGAAGCTTAAACAAACAGCAATACAGAAGCGTAGATGGGTTAGTTTGAGCCCAAATTTTGAGGCAAGACAGATAATACCGTGGAGAGTTAGGAAAGTGGGATTTCTACCTGTTTTACCTTCGGATTCACGGTGATTCTTCACACCGGGATTCGTCGAGTGCTCCGTTGATGGCAGACCCGAGAGGATTTCGAACCAAGCTTCTGGTTGTTGGTTGTTCTTGCTGTTCTTCACGTTTTGGTGGTGTTTTTGTGGGGTTTTGATGATTGATGATGTTGTGGGAGTTGAAAAATAGGTTTTGGTGTTGATTTTGGTGAGATTTCGGTGTTTGATTGTGGCTCTAGAGTTCAAAAACGTGGAGAAAGAGAGACGGCTGCCTTCTTTGAGAGTCTTGGGTTCTTGAGGTTCTCCTTTGATCATGGGATAAGGTTCCTTATATAGGCTTCCTTAAAGATAGAAAAATCCGGTAAAAACCGAGATTTACCGACGTTTTAGCTCAAGGGCTTCCAAAAGGAATTTGATTATGAAATTTTACACATGGGTAAAGGACGATATTTCTGAATTTTCTAAAGTGGAATCGAATTTTTGGACATTGGAATATTTTTAAATTCAATTTCTTGTCAGATTCAATCAGAAATTGCTAGAAAATTATTGGAAATTCGAAAAATCAAAATTCCAACGCCATTATGCTTCAGATGTCATCCTCTATCATGGGTTAAAATTTCAAAGCATTTTGAATTGATTTGACCCTTATTTGGAGGAGAGAGAAAGCCTTTAGGGGGCTTAGAAGCCTTGAAAAATTACGAAAATACCCCTGGAGATGACTAAGCTGTCCCTAGTACTCTGAAATGTGCCGATCAAATTGGGAACCCTCGCTACTAGCCTATTAGTAGAGACTCTCTTCCAGGGGGTTGAAATTTTGGGTATAACAATTGTGTAAGGCTTGTAGCCTCGAAATAGTAGTGTACCAAGGGGGTACACCTTATGTATTGTAAGCATGTAGACATGAATGGGTAGATGTAGACTCTTAAAGAGTATGTATGAACTTGGAAGAGGTATTATATTTGTATTTGGAACTTAGTAAACTTGGTATGCATATTGTATTGTATGGTACCGTAATGGAGTATTGTGTTGAATGGGAAGTTGTAGTACTTGATTGCAATTGTAGTAAGGATTGTATTTGTGTAGCACTCGGATATTCAGGTCCATCAGACCGATGCTGTAAGTAGTAGTAGCCTTGTTAGTCACGTGGGTGGCTAATGCCATTGTATCACCCGCCGTTGTGTTAGTATGTATCCGCTGCGTGAGCATGGATGTATAGGGAGATTGGACAGTAATGACGGTATTAGAGGTAGGGGTGTTACAAAAAGTGGTATCAGAGCGAAGTATCGCTCTGATGACTAGAAATGCCGAGTTTTAGTAATTACCGAGTTAGGAATTAGAAGCTTAGGGCTAAGGGCTGAGTGTTAGCATTAGAGTTATGCTAGTTCGGAAATCCCGGTGAGTACCGGATACCTGCAATATCAGACCCGCCCTCCACAAACCCACTGTATAACTTGGGAAGGAACGCCAGAGAGAAGGAAAGTCCTCTCATACTCGGGAAACCCGATCTGGCAGTTGTGAAATCACAGATAGGGAAACAAGAACCGCCACACAGTAGATTCCAAGAATTGGAAGACCCAGAGATGGTTCCCTGTTGAACGACAATACCCGCACCTAATAGCGGTTGAATGAATACTCCAACCATAAGGAGACTACAACTTACAACAGCATGGGGCGACATGCTTAGCAGTCGCGAAACCTGGCTAATCAATCAACAGCAGGAAAAGGAGCACTAAGCGTACAACGGAGCAGAAAAAGAGCAGTAATGAAACCCGAGACACCAGTCTACGGGACTGTAATATCTAAATAATACCACCAACGGTATGCTAGCTGACTAAGGACATAGTCAGGAGTGGTTAACTCCGAAACTACAACGCCAAGAAGGTTACAATACCTGGCCAGTATGCTTACACAACTACGAGAACATCCACGGGATATAATCCGATAGGACTACAAGAGTAGTGCCTAAAAAAAGTAAGGCTCAATAACCACGGTAAACATGTGTGGGAACGAGCAACAAAGAAAAACACAAAACCAAGTAAATAGGGATCTCCAAGGATTAGAGAAGTACCCCGATCAATGACAACCATGTCAAGATCACTGAGAAGCTGTTAAGAAGATTAAATAACCCAAGTAAATGATCAGTGGATCAATAGAGAAGCCAACAAGGCTACCGAATATACAAGGAAACAATACCGTGACCGGTATAGGTTTACCCAAAAACCACCAGTACCACACACTTTCCACGGCAAGTGCAGTGAGAACAGGAATATGTAAAGGAACTCTAACACACCGCAGGTACATAGTAACGCACCGTGACAACAATTAAGCGACTACGGGATTTAACACCCAAAAACAGAAAGAATGAAACCTTGGAAAGGCCTAACGGCCTGACCGTTGTATTAAGAACATACCAGTCAGCGAGAAGCTGGACTCGGTCAAGACCTCGAACATGGCCATGCCATGAGAACCTTCATTTAACACCGAACCGTTATATTTCAAACCCAAATTTTCTTACAAACCATAACTTTTCTTTTTAAAACCTCGGATTTTTTAAAAAACCAAACCAACAGAATTACGGTAAGTATCATAATATGGTACAAGAGGAGTTGACAATAAAATACTTCACCTAGGCGTGTGACGAGCACTACGAGTGTACCCAAATACGGGATGTGGGACGACTGCACTCCGAAGGAGCTTGTGGACCTGACACATAGTTGGGTAAGTGGTAACGTATCAACAAGGTACCCTACGTATGTATACAAGTAGTGCACGAAACACGGGAAGTAGTCAACTCTATTCTACGGACCATGAGTAAGTTCAAACCAGAACAACCGGACACTTCAAACAACCAAGGAAAAGGAACTCAGCCAAGTAATTGGCATAAAAGGGACTTAGAGAATCCATCTGGAGGTAAGGAATAAGAGCTAGGAAGTGCAAAGACCATAGACTAGTAAGTATAGACATTGGATATGTCTCAAAGACATCAAGCAAATACATGACAGCTGGAAAGTATACCCAGCCTGAACACAGTAAGGCAAATGCCTGATGTGGACACAACAATGCTCAACAAGCGGGACGGAGTCCCCAAGAGCAATCACAAGATTACCACGAAGTATAATCCATCATTGGAGAGGATTTTAAACCTAGTCTAGAACACTAGGAACAAGTATAAACAGTCTACCCAATGACGGGAGACGTTCTAACCCAAAAAGAGATAGCTCAAATACAATACCACAAGGCGGTATAGTGGACACAACATGTCATAAAATTTAGCCGAATGTAACGGCGTAACCTAACAACACCCAGGAGCAATCCTTGAAGGGTGTCTGAGTTAACGACAGTTTAACAAAGCGTTATGATAATAGCACGGAAGCTAGAACGAACACTCGGTTAGGACACCGAAGGGATTTCACTTAACAGGAAATACCCTCAACAACAAGAAGGCACTGATTAGCACTAGTTGCCTGAAGGGCCTCCTAGGAACGGAAGCGTGATGCCACGACTTACCATGGAGCCCAGTAATACCTCCAACCTATAGGGTATACAAGGAGTGAAAACATGTATAAGCAGCCTGTAAGGAGCATGGCTCACAACAACAAGGCTCAAAAGCCATAAACCAAATACGTTATGTAAACTTAAGCGGTTGCAAAACCCACACCATTAATAACAAGACTTGCAAGAAATATTGTTTCATACGACAAATAGATCGACAACTGAACCACCCAATTAGAGCTCAACATGATGAGTGACTTGGAATAATGGCTACCTCAATGTCACTGTTACTAGAACATCAGTCTAGCATACAGTTGACGAAGTTTTAATTACTCTTCATGCCTTCTGTAGAAATGGTAACACAGAGGCATAGGAATCGTGATAATGTCTACAATGGCCTAGTCCACACTTGGACACTACGGAAACCCGAGGAAGATACCTCTCGTTAACCGAAGACCACCAATGTGGTGATGATGTGAACCCTTAGAAAAGGCTTCCATCTACCATAATGACCAAGATCGCGCATGTAATTATTGCCAAGAGACATTTGAATAAGAAAATGACATTTCCAACCATTACGCCTAGAGAGAGGCTTTGAGAGCAATTGTGAAAACCAAAGATGAGTCGGTTAGTAGCAAACACAAAATGTGTATAATGTGGATTGTAGAATCACATCGCTTGAAGAGCATAGAGACTTGAGGGAGTAAGTATACTCCATATGCACCCAAACATGTGGTGAACCATTGCATAAATACTAACATAGTAAACCTCGTCAAGAGACTTATGAGTGGAAATACACCCCTCAACAAGAACTTTCATTTATCAGTGATAGATTACTCTCCGATTGGAGAACGGGACCAGAAAACCCTTGAAGTTTCTTGGGATGTCCTGGTGATGTGCATACAAAAGTAAAGCTACACAGCTAGAGCCTATAACCGATGCTCAGCACTGAGAGACAGTAATTGTCAAAAAAAACCAATGTGAATGTACATTGGACACCACGATTGACCAACGCTCAAGAGAGCTCGTAACCCGATAAATTATTTCATCCTTGGTCAACCAAGATACTTGGAAAATTGCATCATAAATGGTGAAAGGATATGAGGCAAGCTAACCTACACATGAAACCTAAATTGAAATAAAATATCTCCACATTGGGAAGATCATAACATTGTGGTATGCTACGACAACCGTTATACACACGAACAAAGGAAACCCTCGGTGTATTCACACCATAAGGAAATGGTGCCAATGACAATGGCAATGAGTAAAGATAAATTACCACAGTAACAAAGACCGTAAGAACGATGCTGTATAATGAGTAAGAATACTGTGCGCAACAAGCGACCGCTATGAGGAAGTAGTTAGACAATGACAATGAGTATAGGTATGAGAAGACATGTAGAAATATTTATTCCTATGCGATCACATGAGAGATTTACTGCCAAGCGTTTACGCCTCTACATTCTGTATGACTGAGTGTTTTGGTATTGCACTTGTGCAGCTAATGATCAAGTGGGATAGCTAGGAATGTAGGAAATGTAAATCATAGTAAATCCTTCACTTCACCAACGAACATGGCAGTAGCTAGTTAAGAAAGCCTAGAAACAAACCGTGCGGCCTAAAGCCAAAGAAGCACGAAGAGTGTAAAACACACTAATAATCACAAGATGTGAATTCTATTGGAATAAAAAGTGAAAGGAGACTTAAAAAAGTCACTAGGACCGACGCATAGAAAATGGAACACTTGTACGAATAGTGACAATAGAGGAAGCACTACAACTAAGTAGCGACTTAACCTCGCCCGACAATGAGTCGGAGGAACCCAGTGAATAACCATGGGAGTACGAATAGCATGTATAAGAGATTGCCAGAGAGCTAGTTATAAATCTAAACTCATTGAGTTCAAACACGGTAAAAGAATACCACACTTGTTTAGTAAACCTTATTTCCACAATAGAGGGATAAAAGGTGATGTGTAGCACATTAAGGATAACAAGAAGGGTGAATAACCCAAGTTATCAGGACCGCGCAGCAGAAGCTAGTGGGCCCTAACTAGAAGATAATGTACCTAGTAAGTAAAATAGAATGGCTATTAATGCCTTGAAGCCTAATAGGCGAGAACCTAATTAATTATGAGTTAAATAAACTCATATAGGAATTCTTGGTGCAAGGACTAAACCATTAGTATGGTTAAGACCCTATGACCAAAGTACATTATATAATAGACCGTAGTGAAGCTAAATGCTTCAGAGTGCCCGAACTTAGTAAACCAATGTTCAATAATAACATATGGTAGATTACGTGGACGTAATCCCTTTTAAGGGGGGTAGAGCGAAAACCGCTAAATGTAAGTTTCATGAATAAAACACACAAATTACAATGTGCATAGCACAAATGAGAAACGATTTGATGATTGGTACTGATGTTAAATAAACATACGCATCCATTCATATTGTAATGGTGGTAATTAGGCATGATAGATGCAAATACCATAGGACGAATATATCCATCTTGCAACCCCAGTGTAAGAGTATTAGTAAAGAAGAGTAATGAGTAGTGGACGGAGCTCCACAAGTATTGTAACCCCTAAGAAATAGTACAAATGACCGTGAGTAGTAGATGAATGGAGACCATGAGTAGCGTATTCGCAGGTAAATTGTTTGAATGAAATTGAGAACGATTGGATTCCGTAG
Source organism: Limonium bicolor (assembly GCA_023374045.1). Classification (NCBI taxonomy): domain Eukaryota; kingdom Viridiplantae; phylum Streptophyta; class Magnoliopsida; order Caryophyllales; family Plumbaginaceae; genus Limonium; species Limonium bicolor. The sequence goes on along the minus strand of CM041779.1, from coordinate 205,212,263 downwards.
CCATTGCATTCTTTAGTTAGAATATTGGAGATAATGGAGAGTAATGAATGAAAGTAGTGAAGGATGATGAAATGAACACTTAGGCATTGAATTTTGAAGTAAGTATTTGGAAGTAGAGTAAGGATGATTGATGGACTAAATTCCATCCTTTGGAGTTGTATGAATTTGTAATTATGACTAGGAAGAGTAAAAAGATAGAAAATGGACATAATCAAATTATTTGATTGTTTTAAACTGATGTGGGAAGTCCAACTTGATCCTGATCAGATCAAGGGAAACCGAACACAAATTGGAGTGGAAATATAGTTCAACACTGATGCTGATCACATCAGGGTCGAATGATTCTTGAAGCTCCCTTCAAGTGGTCACAAGAATCACACATAGAATAGAGGTAATGAATATAAATTGAAATTTGGAGTTGTGTGCTTTAGAAAAAAAAATTCTAATTAGTAGTGGTGAAAGATTTTCCCTTAGACTGGAGACTGAGGATTGTTGGAAGCTGATACTGGAGAACGGTGGTAGTATATTATATCGTATTATTCCAAGGGCAGCGGGACATAGAGGAGTCCTGTGTCTAGATGACCTGAGTGTCGGCGGGATTGTGTTGTGTATTGCATTGCTTTGGGGATAGCTTTGCATTGTATGTATGTATAACCCTTGTAATGGGAAACCGGATGGTTGAGTATATGCGGATTAGAGTAATTATTGCGCATTGGTATGGTATGGGAGGAGGAACCTTGAGTAACAGATTTGGGAAATTGTAAGGAGGAAGAATGTGTGGCTTTGGTATTAGAAAGCATAAATGAGTAAGTATAGTAATCCGATAACCTCGAACAACTTTGAGGACAAAGTTCTTAAGGGGGGTAGATTGAAATACCCCGAACTTAAAAATAGTGATTAAAATAATCCTAATACGTAGTTAAGGGCCTAATGGTGCCTAAGTAATATTGGTAGGGAAAAATAAATCCAAAAGAAAGTAAGAAACGCTTAAAAAGCAAAAAACGCTAAATAAGCGTTAAATAACCATAGGAGGTATGAGACCTCGGTTAACGTATTATATAGATTCTAAAGGCTTAATAAGGCCTAAATAATATATGGGAACAACTCCTGAAGAAAACGGATCCAAATAATGCATTAAAACACTAATAGAGCTTTAGCGCACGTTTTTCGAGAAAACACAAAAACATGACTTTAAGTGGTCAAACGAACCCGTAAAAATTATAAATCATTAAATAACAATAATTAGGCGTTAATGGAAGCTTAATAACCAATAAAAATAAAGAAACGAGAAAATTCCGGAAAACGGGCCCGATTAGTGAATAGTACCTAAACCGGCTAAACTAACGAGTGTTTTCTGTAAAAGACGAAAAAAGCTCCAACTAGTAATAATGTGGGGGCCGGTTTTTAGGAATTAAATTAACCCCTCTCTCACACACTCACACAACTAACAAATAAATAAGTCAAAAGTAAAAAGCAAAGATAAAGTACAAAAGTGGGGGGGGGGATATTCTCTCACCTCTACTGCCCCCCTCTCTCACGTCTCTACTCCCTCCAACCTGACTTCTTCTTCCTCCTCCCGAGCAGCCATGGCGATTTTACAACCCTCACACAGCCCTCCTCTTCTCTCCTCTTGTTGAAGGCTCAATCCTTCTCCAAATGCAACAAAAATTACACCATTGAATTCCCCTTGCAAAGAAGATCATCTTCCTCCTTTCAAAAATCAAAAACACCCATTTTCATCTCCATGGGTATTCTCCATTTGAAGGTTTGAGACCACCATGGGAAGCTCCTCCTTCTTCATGATGTTTTGAGGTAAAAATAATCTTGAAAACTCATCTTTTTCTAGCCCTTGTTGCAAAACGAAAATTCATGTTAAACCCTTGTCTTGTTCCTTGTATTCCAGCCGATTTCTCTCTCTTGCTGACCAAGGACCTCACTCATTGGTTGGAAGGTAATGCTCTTGTCTAAACCCTAAAAACATCTAAATTCTAGGGTTAGTTAAGAATGAATGCTAAGTTAGAATTTGTGTCAGTATGGGTTGTAGCATTGGAGTGTGGACTCCATTTGAAACCGAGAACAAGAAGGAAAGGAAGGAAAGGAAAGAAGAAAGGAAGAGAAGGGGAAGAAAGAAAGAGAAACTAACATCACAAGGTAAATGACTTACCTTGAGCTAGATTTGTATGGTGTAGTGTAACAGTTTTGAGTATTGGAAATGAGTAGTGTATATGGGAATGAGTAATAAGTATGTTGTAGTATAATGAGGAAAGGTGATGTAACAGTTTTGAAGGTTTTAAATGATGTTTGAAAGCTTGGGAAAACTTTGGGTAATGGATATGTATGTGTAGGGAATTATTGTGTAGTAGTGAAGTTAGAATGTGAGTACTAATATCTTGAATAAACAGGTTGTATGAATGAGCATTTGTGAGCTTATATGTATGTGGGCAATGTTAAAAATATAGGGGAACCTCTGCCCAAATTTGTATGGAAATAGAAGGACTTAGTTGTGTAAGAGGAGGAAACTACCTAGGTAATAACTAGGTGTATTTGGAGAACTTAAGGTGAATGGTTAACACCTTGAAATAGATTTGGAGAAGAGCTAGGTAATGGGATGGAACTAGGATAGAGGTAATGCATTGAGGATGTTAAGAGTAGCATTAGTAGAGCGAGTATTGAATGGTAAAAAAGAAAGGAAAATCTGTAGCATTTGTGGAAGAAGAAAACTGTAACAGGGGAGAAAATTTGACAGTGAATGGTGTATTGTAACAGACTGGTATAGAGATGGATTAGGTTAGTTTTGATTGCTTAATTAGGATTAAAACACCCTAGATTATATGTAGGGATATTGGGGAAGAGATTGGTAGAATTTTGGAGTTGAAACATAATCAAAAACTAGCATATATGTAAAAACTGCAGCAGCTCCGGGTTTGTAAACCAGTACAGAAACCTGGATCAGGCAAAAATCAATACAGAATGTAGTACAGAATGGATGGTCCGGGTTTGTAAACTAGGACCTAAACCCAGACCACTCCATTTTTACACCCGTGAGGTATTCAGACCATATGGTCCGGGTTTGTAAATAAGTACACACACCCGGACCACACATAAAACTTACCCGAGGCTTTTGCAAAGTAGTGGTCCAGGTATGTAAACCCGGACAGTAACCCGGACCACACCAAATTTTGCACAGAAAGTGTTTTTGAAGCAAATCTAAGGTAGGGTAATGAAGGACAATGATATTTTTTAAGGTAATTAACACTTGATTAATGATGTTTAATGGCCATTAAGGCCATAAACAAGCTTAGAGAATAATTTTAAGAAAGTAACATAAGTAAATGTATTTGAATGATAAAGAATTAGTAAGTATACACTGGGAAACTCTAGCAAAGTAATAAGTAAGATTAATTATGGATAATTAACCACCCAACTGTATGTATGTAATAGGATTCGAATAGTTGAACACCGAAGAGGAGTCGGTGAGTCCAAAGTCAACGGTGCAAGGTATGATTTCTTCATGCTCTATATCCTAACCTGGTTACCCCGATTTGTGTGCTTATTTGATCACCTAAATAAGATAAATGCACGAATCGGACTTTATTGCACTTACTTGTGCTTGTTTATATTGTTCTTGATATATATTGTCTTGAACATTTAGTTTGTATAATTCATTAAATGAATGGATGAAGATAAGTGTGTATGTACCTTGTAGTGTACTTGTGTAAAGTATTGTATTTTGTATGGATGTGTATGCAAGTAATGTATTTGTGTGTGGCTTGGATGTGTGACTTCTACTAATTCCTAACTACCTGAGTCCTAACGTAAGTATTGAGTAAATTGGAATGAGTAGAAGTCCGATATAGTTTCGGCCACGCGTGAGGATGAGGAGACACAAGAGGTTGGATCTGATTCCTGGTTCTTAAACTGGTCCACGGCCCAAACCCCTTAAATGGGTAGCATCCTGGATTAGTGAACCAAGTAAATCCCCGGGCCGGAGGTCCCGACGACTTGACTTGAGTATGTAGTAAGTAAGTAAAGTGTTGTATGTGTAATGGTCTTGGCTGGTGTAAGTCATTGACCCCGAGTAAAAGAGTAATCTCCACCCGATTAACCTGGGTGGACAAATGGAGCTAACAAGTATTGCGTATAGAGTATGTAATGTGTATGTATTGTGTATGTGTATTTCGGAAGAAGGTAAGTAAGTATTGGTTGACTTGTATTGTCTTCCTTGTATGTATTGTACTGTGTGTATGTATATATACCTTGTGTAGTATTGTAGTATGATGTATGAAAGCATGTATGTATGTATGTATTGTACAATGAATTGCATGTATTCGACCAAGTGGTCGGCGTACCCTCGCTAGTACGCGGGGTATGCGGAAGTCATATTCAACGAAAGCTGAGCCCCTAGGGGCAACGTTTTTAATGTGCAGGTACCCGAAGCGCTTATGGTCACAGTAAGAGATCAGCAGCTATGTTTGACAGCTAGAAAGGAAATGTAGAAATTAGTAAATTGTGTAAGGCTTGTAGCCTCGAAATAGTAGTGTACCAAGGGGGTACACCTTATGTATTGTAAGCATGTAGATGTGCGGAATGGGTAGATGTAGACTCTTAAAGAGTATGTATGAACTTGGAAGAGGTATTATATTTGTATTTGGAACTTAGTAAACTCGGTGTGCATATTGTATTGTATGGTACTGTAATGGAGTATTGTGTTGAATGGGAAGTTGTAGTACTTGATTGTAATTGTAGTAAGGATTGTATTTGTGTAGCACTCGGATATTCCGGTCCATCAGACCGATGTTGTAAGTAGTAGTAGCCTTGTTAGTCACGTGGGTGGCTAATGACATTGTATCACCCGCCGTTGTGTAAGTATGTATCCGCTGCGTGAGCATGGATGTATAAGGAGATTGGACGGTAATGACGGTATTAGCGGTAGGGGTGTTACAAGAACACCCACAGGAAATGGTTACAATCCTATGTTTATATACTATTTTAACTGTTTCGTAAAACTTCGTAGATGTGATCAATGCGTAGCCGCTATTTCGTTTTGGATGCGTAAGTATCGGAGGTACTTGTTGCTTCACGATCACACGTTGTGCACACTTCCACGTCTCCGAGATATCCATAGCCACTCGATAGTATCGTGCCTTGGTTGACCAAGGACAGGTGTACAGGTCTTGCTGCAGAGCTACTCGAACTGGTGAGTCGCAACGTCAAGTCTTTCTACAGAGCTACTCTGACTGAGGAGGCAATCATCTGCAAAACCAAGTCTCCAATAAAATTCCTCATTTTTGCTGATGATGGCAAACTCAGTGTATTCAGCGCGAATTTTGAAGTCTCTAATGAATGTACCTACCAAAAGAACAGATAACAAGGCAGAGCAACTATCTCGGGAGAACAACTCACTGTTTGTTCCCCCTTAAACAAATATTCCCCCTTAAGCTAATGCAGTTGATAAGATCAGATAAAACTATAGTACGAAACTACTTCAGAAACTACTTAACAGAAATAAAACCAATCCGAAACAAAGTGAGGCCTTCAGAGGCACTCAGTGTCCAAACATAGTCGCCCGCATAAACCAGCCGCGGGATACACCGCTTCCCCCGTTTGCCAACATCAGGGGAAACACATTAACAATATCCAAACAACAAATAGTCCAAATGTCACAAAAATAGTCCACCAGTGCAATTCAAAAGTATTCAAAAAGTTAGTCAACCTAGGGGTTAGAGGGGGTGGGGTAAAGGGTTAGTCATCTCCTCGATCCATTCCTGTGTCCGCATCCCGTGCTCCATCTTCCCCCGAAGCCTCAGCATCATCCATCGCTTTCGCCGCTGCCAGAGTTTCAGTAAAAGTCTCCCTGAACTCCTCCGCCAGTTTCTGGACTCCTCCTACAAAGATATTCATCGTCTGCTTGTGGTTGTTGTTGAGAACATCGATGAGCATATCGATCTTTGTGGATAGAGTGGCAAGGTTGTTCTCGATCGCAGTGACCCTTTCAGTGAGAGTTGCTATGTTAGGAGTGGATGTTATTTTTTTAGGGGCTTGTTTTTTGGTTGGAGGATTTGGCTTAGAGACAGACTTGATCTGAAAGGATGGTGTTTTGTTGTACAATATTTGACCAAGAATGTCGGTTTCGGTGATACGACTGGCTTTGGAGGGATCGAGGACGATTTCACAGTGGGTGAGGATTTTTGGTAGCCAAAAGACATACCCCAGAGAGTGTCGGGGTAAAGAGATGGTTGAGGCTATGTGATTGAGAATGAGTTTTGGGAGGTTTATTTTTTGGTGATGAATCAGGCAGTACATTATCGTTAGATCAAGAGGGCGGACAAACTGGTTTCCTTCCTTTCTTGGTACTAGGTTTTTGATCACCAAGGTATGTAACATTTGGTGAGTATTTGACAGAGCGGGTCGGTCTAAAGAGTGATCAACTCTGCTATTGGGTAGAAAGATGTCATAAACCTCCTTCGCAGTTATAAACCCCAGATCAGGAAATCCAGCCCTATCATAGAATTCTAGTCCGCTAGTTGGGATGGCCAAATGATTTGCAATAGAGTTGGAATCAAGAATGATAGCTTTGTCATGTACCTCAGTCATTATCTTTCCTTTTCGAATGACGCAGTTTTGGTAGAACTGGTAGGCTTTGTTTTCATGGTAGGTTTGAATGTCGTGGAACAAGTGGATCCAGTTATGAAATCTAAGCATCTCTTCGAACATGTCGAACTCCGTTGAGTGTAACCACTCCAGATCAAGTACCTTTCCTTTCACCAAGTTTCGTGACTCTGCGGAATCATCTGGTGGTAGGGATTAAACAGCAGAGTAGGTGTCAATCAGGCCTAGCCTTAGAGCAGGTGATGGTGGGACGGACTTAGAGCGAGGACGGAGTCGCTTTCTGGTTGAAGTTGTTGTTATGTCAGAGTCTGCTTGAGTTGACGAGTTTGTGGTGCTGCGCGGCTTTTCTTCAGCTTGTGGTACCATGACGACTGGGGTTGGTGAAGAGACTTGGACCACAGGAGTGGGATTTGAAGATGACGGCTAGCATTTAGCCCTTGATCGAAGGGTTCAAGTAGGGGGAGGCCGGGGAACATTCGAATTTGCCCGTCGGGTTTTTTTGGGGGTGAAGAGTGTTCAGGAGAAGTAGGTTGGGTTTCTAGTTGTTGTACTTCTTCTGGGTCTTTGGTAGGAGAGGTGGGTTTGGGGTTTTGATTTTCTTGGTCAGAGGGTGGAATTGAGCCAAACTGGATGTTTGTTGGGGATTTGGTGATGGTGTCTGGGGTGGGTATAATCGGGGTTGTTGGTGGTGAGGTTTGTTTGGTGGGAGAGGGTGTGTTTTCTGATGGTTGTGACGCTATAGTATTGACGATGAGTGTGGGGTCAGTTGAGACGTTGGGCAAGGGGGTGGTGATTGGGTGGGTGTCGATCGACATGGCGGGTGCGACGGCGGTGAAGTCGGAGGTGGAGGTGGGTGTTTGTTTGGCTTGGAGAAAGGTGATCTTGTTGATTAGGGCTTGGAGAAGTTGTGGGTCATCGGGTAAGTTAGTGTCGGAAAACATGGCAGTTTGCTTAGGGTTAGGGTTTGAAGCCATGGCAGGGTTGGTTTTGACGGTAGTAGGCAGAGGTAGGAGAAGGTGAAGAGAGGCAAAAGGCTGGGACAGGGAGGATTAGTGATAGAGGGAAAAGAAAATGCTGTCATCGGAATATAAGCGGACGTAGTGTGTTAGGGTAGGGGTGAGCTGATTGGGTGAGAGAGTTAGTAGCGGATTATGGGGCGAAAATTTCACGAGTAGTTTTTTCATATGTAAAGACTCTTGTTTTGATGCGCCGGTGTGTTGTTTATATAACAGACAGATTAGGTCATCAGATGTATTCATGCATTTCACCCAAACAATGAAAAACAGGAGAAGGAGATACAACCTTAGCTAAGGCATACGGGTCATACCTAGTTGTGTACGCAAAGTTTCAAATGGGCCTCGTTGCAACGGTTTGGTGAATATGTCTGCAAGTTGATCCGAAGTATGATTCTAGTTGTATCAGCCCTTTTTCAACGCAATCCCTGAAATACCCCGAACTTAAATATGGTGATTAAATTATTTTAGTATGGTATTTAAGGGCCTAATAGTGCCTAAGTAATTTTGGTAAGGATAATAAATCCAAAAGAAATAAAGAAACGCTTAAAAAGCAAAAAACGCTAAATAAGCGTTAAATAACCCTAGGAGGTATGAGACCTTGGTTAGCGTATTATATGGATTCTTAGGGCTTAATAAGAGAAAAATAATATATGGGAACAACTCCCGAAGAAAACGGAACCAAATAATGTATTAAAACGCTAATAGAGCTTTAGCACGCGTTTTTCGTGAAAACCCGAAAACATGATTTTAAGTGGACAAACGAACCCGTAAAAATTATAAATCATCAAATAACAATAATTAATCACTAATGGAAGCTTAATAACCAATAAAATTAAAGAAACGAGAAAATTCCGGAAAACGGGCCCGGTTAGTGAATAGTACCAAAACCGGGTAAATTAACGGGCGTTTTCTATAAAAGACGAAAAACGCTCCCAGCTCATGTATATTAGTGGGCCGGTTTTTAAGAGAATAACTAGCTCTCTCACACACTTAAACTAGCTAGAAATAAAAAGAGAAAGAAATAAAGTAAAAAGTAAGGTAAAAACACTTTACCTTCTCTCTCTCTTCATTTCTTTCCTTTCCAGCGTGAGACTCCCCCTCCTTCCTTCTTCCGATTCCTCTCTTCCTCCCTCTCTGTACTGAAGCGATTTTGAAGCCCCATCCATGGCTTCTCTACTTTCCAAGCTTGCCCAAGCCACATCACAACTCCAAATCAAAAACAAATTACATATTCTTGCTCCTCTCCTCAAGAGCTTCATTTCTATCTTTTCAAAATCCCCATTGGTGAAAGTTCATCTCCATGGGTTTTGCTCATTTGAAGAGAAAATGGCACCACCTTGTAGCTTGGAGTCTTCTTATTCCATTAAGGTAAAAAGTTTCTAAGAAAACTCATATTTTTCCCACCTTGTAGTGTTGGCCGATTTTTTCCATTCTCATGCCTTGCTTTCTTCTTGTTTTGGAGCCTTGTTTCAACCCTCCAATGGTGGAGTAATTCCCTTCTTGATTCAAGGGTGAAAGCACCTCTTAAAATGCTCCAAAAAGGTAAACCCTAACTATGGTGTTTCGAGCCCTTAATTGGATTAGTGTATTTCCAAGGGTTAGGATTATTAATTAAGTTCAATTTTATGCTTATTGGGTGTTGGGATGGAGTTTGACAACTCCATTCCCATTTGACCGATTGTGACCAAGAAGAGGAGATGAGAAGCTTGGGAACAAAGATTGGAGAAATAAGGTAATTAAGTTACCCTAATGCTATTTTGAATGCTTTAGGATTTGGGATGGATGAAATTGAATAATGAACCCAAAATAAGTAAAGAAATGTATTTGTATGAGGATTGGAGGAAGTTGTGAATTCTTGTTTCAGTTAAAGGCCTTAGAGCCAAGTAAATTGAGTATATATGTTGATATTGTTGTTTGAGGAAATTTTGTGGAATTATGTATGCTGATAGGACCCCTTGTGGGTGTGGCTAGATTAGGATGGATGTGGATGAAAATTTGGTGGTGAGATGAGTTTTGGACAATGCTAGAGAAGCAACAGAGTTATGGCAAAATTTTGGTAGAAATAATATGTTCTAGGTGTTATAATGAGGAAGAGCAACCTAGGGAATGAACTAGGTATTGGGAGGGATTTATTTGGATAATTTAATCACCCTTGAGTGGATATAAGGGTAGGAAAAGGAAGAGACAAAATCTGTAGCAAAGGAGAATTGAAATGCTTTAGAAAAGCTAGAAAAGGAGCTAAGGTGCAAGGCTTAGGAAATGAGAGTTGTACTTGGGTTTAGTTAATGCACTTGCCTAGGAAGGAATTGGTTTGGTCAATAATGATTTGGTAAGGTGGTAGGAGGATGGAAGTTAGGAAATGCACAGGAGTGCAAAAGGAGTGCAAAAGTGTAACAGGAAGATGGAATTTTGTAGAGAATTGAGCAAGAATTGAAGTGAGGATGTAACCAAGGATTTGAAGTGTTTTAGTGCATGTTTTGAGGTGTTTAAACAAGTAGGAAATGTGTGGAAAGATTAGGAAATGATTAGGGGTGAATTAGGGGTTGAAAACTGGTGGAAAGCTATAGATTTTGACAGTTCCAGAGGTGGTCCGGGTTTGCAAATCGGTACACAAACCCGGACCATAGCGAAAACATGGCAGAAAGTGATTTTAGAGGGTGGTCCGGGTTTGTAAACCCGGACATATACCCGGACCACTTGTAAAATAGGCCAGAATGAGATTTCAGTGTCTGGTCCGGGTTTGTAGACCCGGACACAAACCCGGACCATGCTAATTTTGTAACAGAATGTGTTTTTAAGGTGGCTAATGATGGGGAAGTGAATGGTATTGGTTTTAGGAGTTGTTAAGGCCTTGTTTGGTGATATTTAAAGGCCCTAAGAAGTGTAAACAAGTTTGAGAAGTCATTAAGAATGTTGTAGGTTTAAGAACATTAAGTTAAACCGAAACAACGGGACAACGGGGTAAGTATGGGAGTAGTAGTTATTGATGTACCGTATGAGCATAGCATTAATAACAATGTTTGACATTACCAGTGGAACAAATGTGAACCAAGGAATAAGGGAACACATGGTAAAGCTAACTCCGGTGAAAGGTATGATTTTCTCATGCCCCGTATGCTAACCGAGTTATGTTGATTTGTGTGCTGTATGCCGGCTAATCAAGACTAAAGCATGAAAACGGTTTATTGCCTTTCATTGTATGTCTTGCTGTATGTTGTATGAGGTAAACCTTCTTGATTGATTGTGTGGCCTCACTTAGTGCGTAGACCGACTCATAGATGAGTCTTGTTGTTTAGTGACTCGTAGTGAGAGTCATGTTTTGAACTGACGGAAACGTAGAAACGCACTAAACTAACATACCAACAAACGATAATGCAACCAATGAACTCACTAGAATGAGGGATAGTGTACATGTACGGGAGTAGTAACCTCCCGATAACGGTAGGAGAACCGAAATGAACAATCCACATACAATAAGTAGTGGAAGTATATAAATAAACCCTATTAGAAGAATTAATGTTGGTGCAAGTCATGAACCATGAGAGTAGTAAAGAATGATGAGGGATCTTCAAACCCCTTAGCAACTAGTCAACCCACTATGAGAGGACCCGGCTGATGTAAGTAATGTCCCGAACATGAGAGTATTCGATACGTTGGGGGAACCCTTAAATCTGAGAATACTAGACGGTGGCAATTCCCTAAGCTAGTGGAGGTTATCGAGAGAGATACTTCTAGGCTAATCCATGAGATTGTAAGATACTCCGAGAGAGGAGTGTTGGGAATTTGAGTAGTCCGGTAGAAACAGACATTTGTATATTTGAGGAGCTAAGTGTATAGCCTTTAAATTTGTAGGCCCGGTGGCGAGTCTTGTGTATGACTCCGCCCAGAGACAAAAAGTAATGAGTATTGAGTATTGCATATGTATGAGTAAAGTAATGAGTATTGAGTAATGAGTAGTATGAGTATGTAATGAGTATCGAGCAATGAGAAGTACGAGTAAGGAGAAGAGTATGGGTACTGAGTATGCGAGAGCAAGTGATGAGTACTGAGTAAGAGTAAGCAATGGTAGCAATGTGTACTGAGTAAAGCATGAGTGAAATAATGAGTAAGGTATTGAGCGTAGTGTGAGTAAAACATTGAGTAAGTAAGATTAAGCTTGGTGTAAGCCTTGTGAACCCGTGCAAGGAGAAGAGAGCATCCGATGAAACCGGATGAACGAATAACTAAATGAACGGTTGACTAACAAATTGTTTTCCTTGGTAGGTATTGAACCTTGTATAAGTTAGTAAGTATTGTTGATTGTATTGTGTAGTAATAGTATGTATGTATGCATGTAAAATGAACTCCACGTATATCCGACCCAAAGTAGTCGGCGTACCGCGGTTAGCACGCGGTATATGCGAATTCCATATGTAGCAATTTTGCTGAGCCCCTAGGAGCGACGTTTTTATTTTTGCAGGTATTCGAAGCTGACCACCGTTCGAGAGAGTAGGACGGGGATTGCTATGTAAGCATGGGTAGTTTAATTATGGGATTTGTACTCGAATTGTAATGTGAATTTGGAAGTCCAAACTGTATCGGTAATTTAAGGATTGTAGTAGACTCGGTATAGTATTGTATTGGAGTTGTAATTGAATTATGGTTGAGTATGCAAGGGAAAGTAATGTATTGTGTAGAGTACTCGGTATGTTCAATTCATCAGACCGATAGTATGTAGTAGTGTAGCTGGCCTTGTTAGTCACGTGGGTGACTAGTGGCATTGTACACCCGCCGTTGTGTATGTATTATCCGCTGCGAAGGTAAGTATTTGTACAGTAATGACGGTATTAGCGGTAGGGGTGTTACAATCCCTTAAGAAGTGGTGACGGATCTCAATGTGTTTTGTCCTGGAATGATGAACAGGATTTTTCGATAGATCAATAGCACTATTGTTGTCACGGAAATTGTAGTACAAGTGGGAGGAATGAGATAGTCCTGTAGTTGTTGTTGTATCCATAGTATCTGTGCACCACAAGCAGCTGCAGGGACGTATTCGGCTTCAGTAGATGACAAGGCTACCGTGTTTTGCTTTTTTGAACTCCAGGCTACAAGACAATGTCCCAAAAATTGTGCGGTACCAGATGTGCTTTTCCTGTCTAATAAAGAACTTGCAAAATAAGAGTCGTTGTAACCCATTAGAGTAAAATCAGGGGTACTCGGGTACCAGAGGTACATGTCCTGGGTGTTTTTTAAATAGTGAAAATGCACTTTACACTTTGTAGGTGTGATTCTTTTGGGTTCGCCTGAAATCTTGCATAGAGACATACAACATATAGAATGTCAGGTCGACTTGTTGTTAAGTAAAGGAGAGAACCTGTAACACCCACCATCCAACAACAAACGCATAACACATTCTGCAGCGGAAACCCAACTCATCACATTACTTATTCCAATGGTGTTACAACGCCGTTAACCACCTACGTGGCTAACAAGGCTAACACATGTACATTTGTATCGTCTGATGGACTAGATTCCCGAGCAACTACACAATACAATCCTCGCTCCATCTTCAACATTTATTATATATACCTTTCCCACTGTACCGAGTATTTACAAACTGCTGCCGATAACAATTTCGGTCTTACTACACCTACTGTATACATACACTTAAAAGTTTACCCACGTACAATGACTACCCGTCCTACTCTCGAACGACTTCCAGCACTTCGTACCTGAAATAGGAAAAAGAAGAGAAAGGGGTGGCCCCAAGGGGCTCAGCACCTTTGCTGGTATGGTAATCCCGCAGCCCGCATGCTACCGGCCACGCACGACTATTTGTCGTCTTAGCATGCAGTTGATTATATTTAATTCGTGCATACAAACCGTTAATATGTCTCACATAATATTTCGCCTCAATGGGCTCCACCTATAACCAAAACATCCACACTTAACCAACCATCCAATGGTTCCTCAAACCCTAGAGTGGCTCTCCTCTAAACGGAGCTACTTCCTTAACGAACGGCATTACCCATTATCGGGTTATCCTTAAATGCCTCTTGTCACAAACTGGGATTCATTTCCATGATCCACACATTCCATATCCTACAACATAACTCATCCTACACATAACAAACATAACAACCCTTTCTTGTTTCGGCGGTCACATGACCACATTGCATTCATTTAAAACATCCAATATATATATGTAAGCCAAAGCATAGCAAGGTATTTTGCATATCACAACAACAACACACATCACCTCGTGAACGATTCACATTAAGATCCTTCCACCATAGTTAGTCCATCCATGAGCATAGAGATTGTTGCCAACTCATACCAACTCGTTAATTACCTCATCACATCCTCCTGTTATTTGAATGGTTGACTTAAACCCAAGGTGTGTCGGATATAGTGATCCCAAGCACACCAAACAACACAGTATGCCCCTATGGCCCGACGTGAGTCAGTAAACTAGCTTTGGATAAGCTAAGGGAAGGTTGAAACCAAATTGGAATACCACCTAAACATACACCAAGGAGCCGAACTGGACATGATAACGACCCCCACACATCCACACGCGTGGCCGGAAACTGCCGGACTCCTCACCCCCCGTTAGCCCATAGACTCTTAATAATAAGTAGTTAGAGATCCATTATGGAGCCTACCACAACCACACACACCATACGGTATCATAACCGAGTTAAGCACACAAGGGAGGAGAGTCATACATTCACATACAAACTTACGCACGAACATCACATGACCAACTCATGCATAGCCGTGGTTAGAACGTTCCTTAAGTCGGAAACGTTATTACCGGATACCGCTCTCTTACGTTTACCTATAGGGTTAACTAGCCCTTCAAGCGCATCAGAGGTTACCGGTATCGGCACACAAACATACAATAGCAATAACGACTGTAAACTCGTTTCATGATTTATATCATAACGTGGCAACATACAGAAAACACATTGGCATACAAGCCGTGTAATCCGTTAGGACACAGGTTGCAAGAAAACCATACCTGTCACCGGAGTCCACTTATCCTGTCCATACATGTTCCTCGAGCAATTCTCGAACAACTGTTAACATCACACGTTGTTTTCATTAACATCGGGGTAGCATGTTTGTTTTAAAGTCCAATGCTTATAACTTCCCCGTTAACTTCCCGTTACTTGGTTAAATAACTTTACATTTTAACACGTTTTAACCCTCACAATTAATACAACTTTCACCCACACCTATTGCCATTTAACTCACCTAACACACCTCACATCCCTTATAACATCATTACCTACCAATCCTCATAAAAAAGATAGATGAAAAAGGGTCCGACCGAACCGACCGAACATCTGGGTCGGTCCATTACAGACCCTTACTTCCTTATAAACATGCCCGTCCGACCCACGTCCGACCCACCATTCTGGTCGGTCCGTGTGCGAACATTTTCCTTCCTTAGAAACTTGACCGACCGACCCATGTCCGACCCAACCTTCTGGTCGGTCCATTACCGAACATATTCCTAACATTTTACAGAGGCTCGACCGACCCACAAACTGGGTCGGCCCCTGGGTCGGTCGCCCCCTAAACTACCCAATTTTACCAAGTCTTCACCAAACTTCTCCTAAAGCCTCTTAATGTGTTCTAACATCATTTGGCACTTCAAACACACACCCTTAAGATAGTTCTTTAACACTCACAAAACTATTTTTCCTAATTCCTTAAACCTTTACTTATATCTCCACAAAATTCCTAACACTTAAAATGTTTTCTCCTTATGATTTCTAGGTGGCATTTCACCTATATTGACCACAAACCAAGGTGTTTCCTTTACACCTTATCATCATCTCTCAACTTCTTTTCTTACTAACTAAATCTCCTTTTCACATCATACCAAACTCACTTGTTCCTTGAACACCAACACTACCTAACCTTAAACAACTCCTCCAAGACTTTAATACATTCACAAAACACACATTGAATTCCTAGAACTTCAAGGGCAACACCTAAATCCTTGCATCACTCTAAATCACCTTAATACACGTTTTTCTTCTCAAGTAACGTTCATTCACCTTTAACACTTCCTAGTTCACCAAAACTTCCTTAAAACACTTAGAACTCCTCACACATTTCTCCAAATTTGGCCATAGCTTCTCTTGTATTTACTCACATCCAAACACTTAGGTTTTTACCTTATTTCATGCAAGGACACCTAAAATCCATCAAACACACTTTATACACAAACTTCACATTAAGCACTACATCCAATAGTGCATAACTTAAATTGCTTGGCACTTAGGCCCTTAAATTGCATATCCTTAAACACTGAATTTCCACAATAATGCCTTTGACCTGCAAATACATACACAACAAAACATATGCTTTTACTAGTCTCCTTGAGAACATTTTGCTAGGTCACTCACCATTGGCTCCTTAGGTGTTTTATCAAGCAAATCAAGCTCATTTTCCTAAGGCACTTAAACTACATTGAGATAGTTTGTTTACCTCTTTTTCCTCACAATTTTTTCTTGTTCCTTGTGAAACCGGTGGGGTACTTGATCCCTTTTCAACTATTAAACATTATACAAACAATAGAATGATTATCAAGCATTATGCTTCTCCTCATTGTAAACCCTAGTTACACATATTGTTTTAACACATTAAGGTAATTGTTTTTACCTTGGAATTGGAAGACTTGAATAAGTATCAAGAGAGGACTCCTCCTAGTCCTTGGAAGATTCAAATGAAGCTAGAACAAGCAAGATAAATACACCATTGTGAGTGAATTTTCGGACAACATGTAAACATGGAGGAAACTTGATTTTTCTTTGAGTTTCCTTACCTTGAAGCAAAGGAAACAAGAATATGTGAAAGGTGAGCTCAAGCTCCTCCCATGGTGGGTTTCTCTTGGCACCGAAATGGAGGTTTGAAGTTTTGAAGAGACAAGATTGTAGAGCTTGGCTTAACTAAGAGAATGGTGGTGTTTTTTTTGATTTGGTTAAGTGAGCTAGGTTTTACATGTGGTCAAAGATGGACTTCCATGGTGGTAGTAGCTTTACCGATAGAGAACAAGAAGAAGAGGGAAGAAGAGAGTGTGGAACCGTGTGAAATGAAGGAGGAAGGAAGAAGATAGAATTTGCTTTTAAGAGATATTTTGTAACTTATAAAGCAAATAGTACTTTACTTTAAGCTTAAGTTTACTTATTTGATTTCTTTTACATTTTGGTGACTCACACCATGAAAAAAACCGGCCCCCATTTTAATAGAAGGGTGTTTTGGTCTTTGTTGACTCAACTTAATCACTTATAACATTATATGTTACAAACTAGTTATAAAAATCACTATTCACCTATAACAAGGCACATAGAGTGAAATTTTGATTTCCCACTAATATGGCCACCCAAATGTGATACTATATAGTACACATGTTAATTAAAGAGTAATGATGGACATTTAGCCATCAAACTCATTTACAAGACAATTTTTCAAAAACGTGCTTTAAGACTCCTTAAAGCACATTTTGTGTGTTTTAACTTGTTTTCAAGCTTGGTTTTTTCTTTAGTAATGATTTAATATGTTCATTAACATATAAATAAGGTATAGGTAATGACCATTAGGTCTTATACACATTCATCCCAAGCTTAGAGCACATTTTTGCTCATATTGACTTTAAGGTATTTATTTGTGTTTTGTTTGGTTTCATTGTCTACCAAGGTTTCCTAAGGACTTAATTAGCCTTATTAAATCATAATTAAATGTTATCAAGTCTTGGTAGGCTCTTTGGGTCCTAACCAAGTTCCTCATAGCTTAGAGCATGTTTTTGCTCATACTGTGTCTTAGTGTTTTATTGTGTTTACCATGGTTTAAAATGATTCATTTATGTTTCTAAGGCACTTTTTGGCCTTTACATACCATAGCTTAACATTTACATAATAACATACCGAGGTTGGGGTATTTCAGAACCTATCATACCTCTGTATAGTGTGGCATCAACAACAATTCCTTTTTCATCTAGATGTGGTTTCTCTGTTGCGGACATTGGAGTAGGTGTGGCTTTGGAATCCTGCATCTTATATTTGATTAGTAGCTCTTGGATGTACTTTTGTTGATGAATTTGAGTCCCGTTCTCTTGCGGAATGATTTGAAGGCCTAAAAAGAATTTGAATTCTCCAAGAGCGCCCATTTCAAACTCTATACTCATAAGATCAGAAAAGAATGAACATAATTCAGGATTAGTTGATCCATATATTATATCATCCACATAGATCTGGACGATGAGTATGTCGTCACCATTGGTGAGAGTAAAAAGAGTTTTGTCAACCTTACCTCGGATGAATCCATGAGACAATAAGTAGGATGAGAGACGTTCATACCATGATCGTGGCGCCTGTTTCAAGCCATATAACGCTTTGTCTAACTTGTAGACATACTCAGGGTGAAGTGGATCTTCGAATCCTGGTGGTTGAGCTACACAAACATCCCTATCGATGTATCCATGTAAAATGCAGTTTTTACATCCATTTGGTAAAGCTTCATACCGCGATGAGCCGCATATGCCACGAGTATTTGGATTGCCTCAATTCGAGCGACTAGAGCATATGTTTCATCGTAATCAATTCCTTCAGCTTGGGCGTATCCCTGAACTACGAGTCTAGCTTTGTTGCGAGAGGTATTCCCTTGATCATCTATCTTGTTGCGAAACACCCACTTGGTACCAATTGGTTTATGGTTGGTTGGACAGGGAACAAGTCGCCAGACTGAATGTCGTTGCAGAGAATGTAGTTCTTCTTGCATGGTGTGTAACACCCCACTCGTAATAACGTAATAATCACTCACGTAGCATTTAATTAATAACGACTCACAATGGAAGTATCACATTACAAAAACTCACTCGGGTGTCACATGCCATTACTCGCTCATACGAGTAAAGAAGCAGAAATAAATAAAATAAGAAATAACACTGGTATTACAAATATAACCGCAGTGATAACGAGATAATAACCTATCCGTCATTCTAAACCAAAGTAACTTTAACGACGAGTGAGCGTCTAGCTAAATCCCAAATGTATACAATGTTATAAGCACATTAAACTAATATCCATCCTATACATTACAAGTCCCGTGCTATAATTAAAATCCTAACTACCCGGGTCCCGCTCTTTGGCTTCGACGGTAGTCATCACCTGCACGTAATGCCATAAAGGCTCAGCGATAAACGCTGAGTACGCCAAGCCTCGACCCTATTGGTCACTTAATAGTCATGGTCGCCATTATTAAGTTCGTTACATGCTTTACCGGTGTACAGGTGTTTAAAGCAGTAAATACATGGACGGCGATAATTTAAACAATTAAGACAAGCACTACATTTCACACATATCAGCACACATCACAATGAATCACAACATCAATAAATGAGAAGCCGTTAGCAACAGTCTGTTCTTCAGTTAATCACACGACCCCCCGGGTCCCCACATACCTTCACACTTTTTGTTAGCACTGTCGGGAGTCAAGTTAGGACATCCAGCAATAACCTCACTTGGACGGTAGTCCCATGCACCCAAGGTGCTCCTTCACTTAGCCTTTTTAAAAGCGTCCATATTTTTCCTTTTTAAAGGCGCCCATGTTATCACCATACCTGTCGATCTATCTAGGCTCGATCAGGTTAAACTAGAGTAAGCCCGATCCGGGTTAACTCAAGAGATCTCAACGCGCGACTAGTAGCGAATGACTAACTGGATTAAGATAACCATCATACTCATCCACATCCACCCACACTCGTTCACACTCCATTGTTAGACTTCGTAGTCGATGACCCAAGTACAGTTTTAGGTATGGAGTACATCACTTATTTGTTGGCTGCCCTGTGGGTCTTACGCATGCCTAGAATTATTCTAGGTAATATTCATGTTCGAGTCAAAGCTCTTGAGACCGGCGATGTCGTGTCTCGTTTCCTAAGTAATTTACTTAGGTTAATACATACTTATTATAACATCAATGTGTTATGTTAAGTAACCATAATCACATCACATTAGACGTATATGTGTTTTATATAAGTCGATCTATAGTCGACGTAGTATTAATCCCGAAGGACGTTCGCGCACAATTAAATGGTACGGGAATTTAAACAATCAAACATCACATACCACATACATACACACATCCAAACATGCATCAAACTTGTTATGCATCACACATATCTGAGCCCGAGGAAGTCCTCAGGGCATCTCAGATCAGACCCCTTTATGTACCGTTCACCAAAGACCTAGGTTGCGCAGTAGACCACTAGCTCGTCAAACGCCTTCATCGGTGATACGGTCTAAATATTAAACATAACATAAGTCAATCCACATAACCTATTTATGTTCGGTAAATCCGAACAGCACAAGTAATCCCGACATTACATCCCCAGATTTCAACTATTATTTATTAAAGTACCATTGTACGAGACTCGTTACTCGTAGTACGTAATAATTTCCAACATCCGGGTTTATTTAAATGAGTCGGTTAAAAAGACGCTTTAGTTATAGCGTATTCGAATATTAGGATTTATTCCTTATACTTACGAGTATTCGAATATATATTCACGTTTTATACTTATGTATTAATTTAACCGTTCCGTTAGGTATACGAATATACATTATATTATATATATAGTTGCATGTGTGCATGCAACGTGATTTCGCACAGCATTTAATGCTCATGCATTAATGTTATATGGTAATATTATTTAACCAATGATTATTGTACCATATATTATACATCTCACCATTCATCTCAATAAACTATACTTTAACTTATACTTGTATGAGTTATAGTATATAGTTATACCAACGTCATAACATTTGTCATTTATTATTTCATGACATTAAAACCATAATGTATACACTTATATATTCGGTTTTTACATATATATTTGTATATGTTGTTTTTATTTTGATTTAGTCATATAATATATAATTGCATGTATGCATGCACTATATTATATAGTTCAACTATACCATATATTCCAGTATGTATATATTTTTAATATATGCTTACAGAATGCATATATACACCCATATACATTTATATTTCATAAGCTATGCTCTTACATCATATGTTACATTGTTATCGTCTTATGTAAGATGATTATTTCCTTTTGTTGCATTATTTTATGCAATCCATATTAAGAACTTATCTTATACCATATATTATGATATTTTTATATCTCATTTAACATTATAATTTATAGTTTCAAAACCATATTTAATTATTTGCCGCAAGGCATATATATATATATCATACACTTATTTTTTTCTTTATTCACATAGTTTTCATTAATTACAATATAACCACACATTATTATACCATGTTATAAATATCATATTTTATAACATTACAACTTTATAACACATTATAACCTATGGTTTTCTAAAACCTATAGTAATTGCCGAGAGACTTTTATGTTCATAAGTTCAAATTTTATAATTCCTCTTATTCTTTCTTAATTGCGAATTCACCACTTATTTTATATCATATCATAACACCATATACTATATACTATATACTATATCATTTAAACTTTGTAATAGTTATATCATATAGTTTTTTATAATTTTCAAAGGTTTCATGAAATACCCCAAACCTAAGTATGCTAAGTGAACATCAAATTATGATGTAGTAAGGCTAGAATATGCCTTAGAAAGATTGGTAGACAATTTAAACCAAGGAAAACACAAGAAAGTGCCTTAAGAGCAATCAGGGCAAAAACGTGCTCTAAGCTTGGAGTGACTTTGATTAGCACCCAAATACCATTATAAGACTTTAGTAATATGCTAATGGACATTTTAAATCAATTATCAAAGAAAACCAAGCTTGAAAACAAGTTAAAACACAAAATGTGCTTTAAGAAGTCTTAAAGCACATTTTTGAGAAATTGTCTTAGAATTGAGTTTTGAGTGGCTAAATGTCCATCATTACTCTTTAATCAACATGTGTACTAATTAGTATCACATTAGGAGGTCTAAATCAATGGGAAATCAAAAATTTCAGAAATATGTGCACTGATTAGTGAATAGTGCCAAATAGTGACTAGTTTAAGTTTTAATCAATATAAGCTAATTAGTTGGTCAACAAAGACCATGACTAGCCTTATTTAAGGTAGGGGGCCGGTTTTCTAAAGGAGGGTGAGTCACCATAAGTAGTCAAATAAGGAAGAAAAGAAGAGATAAGTAAAAGAGTACTATTTGCTTTATTAAAGCAAATATCTCTTATAAGCCACCTTTTCTTCTTCTCTCTCTTCATTTCTCTTCTTCACACACGATTTCTTCTTCTCTTCTTTTGCTCCAAAACCGTGAGAGCTCCATCCATGGTGCCTCCACCTTCAATTGCTCACCAAATGTTCATCTTTGCTCCAAATCGAAAAGTAAGCATAGATTTCTCTTAGTTAGATCAAGGCCTTCATTCCTATCTTTTCAAATCCTTCAAAGCTCCATTTTGGTGCCAAGAGGAAACTCCATTGATGGAGGAAAACCAAGTTTGAAGAGCTCATTAGCTTCTCCATTCTCTTAAGGTAAAGAAAATGTAAGAAAGACCAAGTTTCCATCATTTCTTGTACATGGCCGAAAATTCCTTCTCATGGGGCTATGTTTTTATGCCTTGTTCTAGCTTGATTTATTCACCAAGGACTAGTGGAGGTCCTATTTCATTCAATGCCAAAGTCTACCTTGAGACTTCAAAGGTAATCATCCACTTTTATGCCTTAGAAGACATTTCTAACCTAGGTTTTTATTCCTTGAGGTTAGTGTATTGTTTAATACTCATATGAGTCATTGAATATTGGTTAGAACATTGGCAAAGGAAGTTTAAGTGGTGGCCGAGATCTATGCAAGAAGAAGGTCTAAGGAGGAGATTAAGATAAGCTTGAGAAAACAAGGTAAAATGCTTACCTAATGGTGGTTTAAGATTAAGGAATGAGTTTTGATGGGTACCAATGTAGCCTAGGGCTTACATTAGGTAATGGGTTATGTAACCTAAGAAAAAGAACTTAAATAAGCTTGAGAACTTATGACTAAGGAGCCAAAGGAAATGAGTTAGTAATATAAGTTTAAGATGAGTCTTAAGAACATTATAATTACTATGAGATTGATGAGTGTATTTGCAGGTTGAAAGCTTATATATGTGGGGAAATTCAGTGTTTAAATTCATGTCATTTAAGGGCCTAAGAGCCATGTCATTTAAGGCCTAAGAGCCATGTCATTTAAGAGCCTTAGTGCTATGCAATTTAAGATTATTGCACTACATTGAGTTATTATGAATGAGTTGATTTGGATGAGAAAATATGATGAGAAAGGACTTGATGTATGTGAGATGGTTGAATGAGGAAAACAATGCATTTGGGCATGATAATATACTAGAGAAACTATGGCGAAATTTGAGTAGGAAAAATAAGGTATAATGACTTATAAGGATGTAAGCATGTGCTAGATTATATATGACTTTGAGAAGTTTGAGTAAGGCAAATGGGTGTGCAAAATGATGCTTGAGGAGTAGTTGAGATGGTGGTAAAGAAAAAATGATTAGTTGAGGTCTTAGGCAAAGTCACAAGAGGGAAGTGTAAGGAATCAAGTGTTAAGTGTAAGAATTTTTGTAAGAAATTGAGTGCCAAGTTTGGTGATTTTTGAGGTAGATTTAGTGCATGTTTTAAGGTGTGTAAACATGTAGGAAACATGTGGAAAGATTGTGGAATGAGTGGGAAAAGATTGGGGTGAATTTGGAGTTCAAAATGAGGAGAAAAGCACTTTGGAAAATAGGTTCTGCTGTGGACCGCCCCTAGGGACTGCCCCTGTGGGGAGGTCCAAGCAAATCGTGCAGGAAATTAGCTTCTGGTTGGGACCGCCTCTGGGGACCGCCCCAGAGGGGCGGTCCAGTGCAGAGAAAAAGAAAATTTTTTGTTTTTGGCTTCTAATGATGGGGGATTGAATGGTAATGGTAGTAGATGATGTTTAGGCCTTGTTTGGGGACATGTAAAGGCCTTAAGAGGTGTGAACAAGTAAGAGGGTATAATTATGAGAATGGTGAGTTAATTGAGTAAACAAAGGATGAAAATGTCTTGTGAGAATCCAAGTATAAGCTTGAGGAAAATAGAAGGAGTTTATGTAAGGGAGGTGCTGTGGAGAAATAATGCTTAGGAGTGGTGGTGTTGCTTGTGAGATGATATTCTGGTTAGTTTGAGTTGTAGGTATGATATACCACTTAGAAAAACCTAAGGAAAATATAACAAGTGTTAAGAGATTATGTGAGAAATTGAGTAACAAGTTTAGATGGGGAATTAGGCAAGTCTAAGATGTTATTTTGGGGTTAGAATATTTCTAAGATCTTATATGGACTTTGGGTAAAGCATGGATGAAGAGAACATGTGCAATCACCCTTAGAAAAATACAAATGGTTAAAACCTGCAGCTGGTCCGGGACCTAGGTCCAGGGTAAAGTCCCGGACCATGCCTAAATTAGAGCCGAGAGTTCATCCAGCACCCTGGTCCGGGACTTAAGTCTTGTAAGAAGTCCCGGACCACCCCTTAATTTACCCCCGAGAGTTTTGGCTTGTATTGGTCCGGGACTTAGGTTCCATACAAAGTCCCGGACCACAACATAAAATCAGCCGAGAGTTTAACCAAGTGTTGGTCCGGGACGTAAGGTAAGGACCAAGTCCCGGACCACCCTAAAAATGTTAATTAAGCTTGGAAAATGTTAGGAAATGATGTGGATGGTTAGATATTGATGTTATAAAGTTATTAAGGGGGAAGTTTGGAGGGTGTAATGACTACTAAGTGGGTGAACAAAAGTAATAGATAATGAGAAAATGATGTGCTTAAGAGTTTAAGTTAAGACTATGAGGACTTAGTGAATAACAATGGGTAAATATTATTGCCTAGGGAAGTTAAGTAAATTGTGTTAAGTTGTGCTAAATTATAACCTAAAACTGGATGGATGTTTTAGGACTTGTGAAATGGGACTCGAAGGGAGATAAACCAAACAACCGCCGACGGTGAACGGTACAGTTCTCTTGTGACCTGCTTGCTAACGAGGTGTCCCTCGGCTTGTGTGCTATTTGTTTTTGTGTGATCACTAAACAAGATAAAGCATGCAATCGGAATATATTATATTTCTTGTATTGTGTGTGATGTTTGAAAACTAACACAACATACCGTGAGAACCTACTAACCAATGTTTAGTAAGGAATTGAGTGAGACTAAGGAACGCCCCCTAATAAGGGACGATATGAACCGAAAGAGGTTAACCAACGAACATGGTCTTGAGACTATTACTAACTGGAACTTGAGTGAGGAAACTCGGGACCGATCTCTGGTCATGCATGCTAAGGAAAAAGGGGGACGGTATCTGAATCAGATCCGCCCTCCGCTTAAGGACTTGTCTTCGGACTTGTAGCCTAGGGCCGGTTGCCGGCTCAGCTACGCTGGATTCCCGTCCAGGGTAGGTGGCATTAAGATGGTGCGGTGGGATCACCTAAATCCCAGGTTTGGACTTAGGCTACAACCATTCCCCTCCAGGAACGGTTTGTATTCTGAGAATAAGTTAAGATTAAGTTAAGTTACAATCATTCCTTTTTAAAGGATGATTTGTATCGTTAAGATTAAGATTAAGTTAAGATTAAGATTAAGGTGAGGTTAAGATAAGTTGCAACCATTCCTTTTTAAAGGATGGTTTGTATTATTAAGATTAAGTTAAGTTACAATCATTCCTTTTTAAAGGATGATTTGTATCGTTAAGATTAAGATTAAGTTAAGATTAAGATTAAGGTGAGGTTAAGATAAGTTGCAACCATTCCTTTTTAAAGGATGGTTTGTATTATTAAGATTAAGGTAAGTTACATCCACTCCTTATTAAAGGATGGTTGTTTCTAAGATTAAGATAAGACTAAGATTGAGGTGAGATAAGGATGGACTAAGATTAAGAGGGAACATTACTTAAGGAGTTAAATAACTAACTCTCTAATTAAGGGAACGCATTTAAGTCGTTCATTGTGTGTGAACTTTGATTGTTCATATTTGGATCGTTGTTTACAGCATTCACTATTATGTTGTGCATATAATCAACCTCCATGCTATCGACAATTAGTCGTCGTAGCCACGTTAGCTTGGGGGCCATGAGGGGATCGTACCAGCATTCGTGCTGACCCCCTTTGGGGGCTGTTTTTACTACACAGGTACATCAGGAGGCGGCCGTCGCAAGAGTAAGAAGAGGATACAAGTGTTAAGGATTAAGTGTGACCTACGAGTTGTGCATGTACACTCGTATGGCAATTGAGTTAGTAAGATGTATAGGTTGTGAGAGGATTGTAAGAAGGATATGTAAATGGTTAAGGTTGTTAGACTAATGTTCGGTATATTCTGTAGTCAGACCGTGGCAAGGTCCTGGATTGTAAAGAATTCCGCTGTGACATGTTTATATATATACTGTTAAGTTGCGAGACCACATTTGGATTGAGTTGGGGTGTTACATTTCACATAGACCTTTGGTCTATTTTAATTTTTCATTCCAAGCACATTATTTTCTTATAATTACAATTTTGACACACATGTTATATAATGTTACACATACCATATATTATATCATTTTATTCCATTAATTCATTATAACATATGGTTTATGAATATATATAATTACCGAACAGCCACAAGCTGTTTTGGTTTTTTTTTTCCAGCCACACAAGTTCCTATATTTGCACATTTAACCCACATATTACATAATGTTACATATAGGTTATATTATATTGTTTTAACATTTATAATTTATATAACCTATAGTTTTACATTATATTATTTTCCGAACAGACCCTCTAGTTTGGTTTAATTTCCTTTCCACCCCATACTTCACTTATTTGCATATTAGCCACACTTTATACAATATACTTTGTAAATGTAACAAAACTATATATTATACACTTTTATTAATATATCCATTTATATAACTCCAAAAAATCCCAAACTTTATATTACTGATATAAACTATTTTATTAACAATCCTAGCTCCTTATTTTCGGTAATTTGCACTTGCACCCCATAGATTTTTATAAATTCAATATTTAACTTATAATGTTGTTATAAGTTCATAAATTAAATATTTATGACATTAAATTTGGTCAAAGTACCAACCATGGTCAACATTGACCAATTGACCTCTAGTTTGACCACAAGTATAACTAATTACAGTTTTGACCCAGATTTTCTTAAAAATTACATTTTTGCCCCAAACTTCATTAAACTTATAAAATTCATTTAACAACCCTTTTAATATATAGTTTTCGGCTTTATTAATATTCAGCCTCTAAAATTTATTATATTTACAAATCAACCCCTAATGTCATACGGTAATGTTTATTTTTTAAAAAATTCATTTTAGCTTAATATAGCATAAAATTAAATGGCCTAAAATGCATGGCCTTATTATAATAATTAACATAGAATAAAATCACACATAAATATCTTAACTGGCATAACTAAGTTACGGCTTGTACTATAGTTACTCATATATTTTTTTAAATTATGTTCCAACCCCTTAAATTGTTTCCTTGACCTTATAGGTCATTTAATTACTATATTAACTCACCAAAAAATGTTATAAAACATTTTAACACATAATCAAGCTATTTAATACTACTAGACCTCGCGGCTTGTATTTACATATAACTTAATAACATAAAAACCATATAATATACTAGTTTAGTATTCTTACATTGATTTCAAGCCACAAATCAGCCAAGGCCTCCAAATGCTCACGGCTAAAATATATACATAGGTTAAATCAGTTTTTGAACACCAAATTACATATAAGCTTAGTTTGAATAACACTTAGGTGGTATAAACCCTTACTTTGCTATCTTTCAATTAAGCTTGGCTCCCAAAATTTTCTTGCAGAATTTCTCCAAAGTTCCAGCAGCCATGCGCCACCATATATGCCAAGAAAACACACTAGCATTAGTCTAATGATATTAATAGTTGATTTAGGTATAATACTAGTTTGACTTAGGCATAAGTTTACCTTGGTATAGTGGCTTAAAGTAGGCTGTTTTACGTCTGGAATTTGAAGATAAATGAAGTGTTAAAACACCACACAACACAAGGTATATAACCGGTAGAATAAGGTAGGAATAAGACCATCACTTATCATGTTATCATTACCGTATGTGGCATGTATGGCATGGTCTTGATAGGTCTTTCACATGAGGTTATCTCCACCGAATAACCATGAAAAGAACAAGAGAATAGTTTGTGAAGCTGGGAAAAAGAAAACGGTAATGGAGGAGAAGCTAGAGGCCATGCTTAAAGTATGCTCAATACCAATATCCCTTAAACAACTTCCCTCCTTCTGCTGCTTTTTCAACCGTAAAGAGCTTATATTTCATGCTCCAACTCACCGTAATATGCTGGAAGAAAATGGGAGTGGATGAGCTTAATGGAAAGAGGAGAAGATGGTGAAGAAAATGGACTTGGTTTTACCTTAGAAGCTTACCTAGACCAAGAGAGGGTGCCCACTGGAACTTGCTGCTCATTCACGGCTAAGGAGGAAGAAAAGATAGGTAGAAGAGCAGACATATACGACTGGGAAAGGTTACCAAACTGGCGGCAATTTAGAATTAACCTGGGGAGGTGTTTGATTTGGCTTAAAAAATGTTAAATATAAGCATGTCATGATACTCATATCTTGTGTGTAGTGATTGATGATTTTTGGCAGGTACGTTAAGCCTGCTAATGGATAAGGGAAACATAATAAACAGTGAGAGTAAGTGGTTACGGTGGGAAGAGGAATAAATTACTTGGCTATAATATATATACTATGAGTAGACATGACATATAGCTTCATATTTTATGTGTAATAATGATGGAAAGATGCCAAGATGGAAAGGTAAGTTTGACTAGTTTAAGTTTGTAAAGTAGTAATAATGTCACTTTAATGAAAGTAACTTTTAAGCCATGAATATATTTAAATATGGCCGGTTAATTATCAAGGTAAAGGCCTTAAGTTGGCGGCAATACAAGGTCAAGGTCAATTGGTAATAGTTGACCATTGACTAGATTAAAGATTTACGTTATAAAAGTACTATTCACAATCAAGGCACATATTTTTGATTTTTTTGAAAAACTCTGAATTATACACTATAATGTGATACATTATGTCACATTAGTTTATTTAAGGGTATTCAAGACCCTAAAACAAAACAAAACTCATTTTGGAGACAATCTCACAAAAATGTGCTTTAAGGAAGCTTAGTGCACATTTTGTGTCAAAGCTTGCTTTTGAGCTTGGTTTTCTTTGGTAATTGATTAATTACATCCATTACATGATTATTAAACTCAGGAATTTGATTTGGAGTCAAACAGAGGTCACATGACCTTTAAAGCTTGTTTAGAGCATATTTTGCTCTAAGTGACTTTTAAGTATGTTAATGCTGGTTCTTTATGTTGGAATGCTTTCCAACAGCTTCATTACGTTCATTAATGTGTTAATATGCGTAGGACAAAATTTTAGGTCCTAAGAAGTTCATTTGGGTATACATTTACCCTAAATGGTCAAAGGGTGCAATATTTGCTTTATGTTGACCATTGTTGTTTTTAAATTGGTTTTTCAGGCATGTTTAGGCCTTAATTTAATTGATTAAATTTTAGTCAATGTTTAATTAATTAGGGGTATTTCAGTCTACTCCCCTTAAAAAGACTTCGTCCCAAAGTCATCTTTCATAAATAGGTATATATAATATATGTCTACCCATGATTCCCATAATGTACATCTATGTGATGTAGCATTCACGCATAAGTGTGTGCTCATATTGCATATACCATCAAGTGTGGCGTTAATTCAAATATATGGATATAGGTGATCCATCAGCACCATAGTTTCCTATCAGTTCTACCATCTTGACAACCTCCCCGAGGTGTCTATAACATTCAACATTCCACGTTCCATCTCTATGATTCAATCAGTATCTATATGTTCGGTATCTAAACGATACAACATAAACTGAATTCATAAGATTATACATATAAATATCATCAACAAGTTCATACATACAGATACCACTGAGTATCTCATAGGATACTTACATATACGTACACAAACATACACAGGTGCGCAATGCGCATACAAACAACCGACAAAACAGCGTATGCCCCGCATACAAAACACCAACAACTAGTGCACACTTGTGCACAACCAATAGGATCTACCCCCCTTAAAAAGGGTTACGCCCCCGTACCCCACAAGTATGCAACAACAACCGCTAACTGAAGAGGACTGGATACTTAGGTTTCATGGCATTCTCATATTGAGAGATGGGTCAATCTTAGGTATTTGGTTCTTAAAAGAAGTTACAAGAAAGGTGAGGCACGTACATTTCCAGCCAAAGGCATGGAGTACTTGGTGCGCTATCTCAACCATGTTCTATTGGGCCCACTCGCTCCGTATTGAGGTGCAGACCCAAGAATATGGGCTAATACGCCCTTTGTTCAATTGTTATCTTAGACGGTTTATTGGCAGCAGTTTATTGTTGACCTCGTTCCACTATGATAGTGTCAATCACGTCTTGTTACTTGGCCACAGAGGTATCTCAGTCGGTGCGATAACGTTAATTGTGTGTGCACACGACTGGATCTAAATCGTATATCGAAGTTTTAGATTAATAACGCGAAATATAGTTTGCGATGTTACTTTCTTCGCTCGTTGGTATAAAGTTGCGACAAAGTATGATATCAATTATTGTTTGCTTTCAGTGCCGCTCTGCACTAGTCTTAAATAATTTCTTAAGAAATATCATTGTCAATGCACAAGGATGATTCTTGTGATCCTGTGTCTCCCGGTTATTTGTCCCGGAAAGTATTTAATTGAAACATTTGTTATGTATTTCCGTTGGTATATATATAGTGCTTACCGTGTGCCGGTTCGCAATATTCATAGTATTATTTATCCCGTTTATTAGGGGAATCCATTGTCATAGTCACGTTTGTGTCCTACACTGTTTGATATCCCGTGCGGGTATGTTCTTGGCAGTTGAGGTATTTCCTCAGTTATATTTTACATCTTTGTGTTCACACGTTTTTCACAAGGAGTATCATTATATATTTGTGAGTTCAAATTTAAGTTATTGTTTGAACTCGATAGTTATTTTGGAGCACGTCTTTTAACTGTGCAGGCTGTTGTATAGCCTTTCTTGCATTTTTTTTCATCACTATTTTCTATGCGAGCTTTGCTCGTCTATGTTTGGAAAAGTATTTATTCACATAGTAGTTTGTAATGGTCGCTTCCGCGCGCACCATATTTCAGTCAATTAGACGGTTGTATATTTATTGCGGTATTCTCTTTAAATTTAGGGCATCCGCTAGTGTACTAGTTTTGCCCTTACTGTATGTTCAGACAATAATTTACTTGTATTCAACCTCTTCTTGGTTAAGAACGTACCACTGTCCTTAATTTGGACATACGTAATTATTATACCATTTGGTATCGTTGTTTACATTTATATTTGGAGAGTACTTCTCTCTTTGCCCCGTTTACGGGTAATGATTTTAATCATTGAATCGTTGCTTTTGGGTACTGCATGTTTTCAATTTTAACGGCTATTGAGCCTTTTTTATTATTATATTCTCATCCGCCCATTTGCTGGGTTTTCTTGCTTGTCATTTACTCAACTATCAATTCCCTCCATTGTCGGGAGGTTTTCCTTTTAGGGTTACTGTATTTTATCCACTCCTTTGCGGAGTTACGGTTTGGTCATTATTTTTATATTCAAGGTTGTGTTTCCTTTCACTTCGATAATTAAACTTGGGTTTATTTGTTAATTTATTCTAGGTGGTTATTTACACTGGTTTGGATTTACATTTCTGACCTTTGTGTGGAGTCGACTACTCCCAGTGTTCCTTTCACCACTTGTCTATGTGTATGGGTACCGTACGGGTACATTTCTACTTACTCGACTAACTCAGGAATGAGTCTGTCGAGCCCACAAGCTCCCATGGAGTGTGGTCATCCCATAACTCGTTTATAGACTCGTGGTGTCCATCACACGTTCATGAGGTATTCTGTTGTCAAACTCCCTTTTTGTTAATATTGAGGGTCTCCCATGGGAATGTTCGGTTCCCTAGATTTCCTGCCCAATGGGTATGGGTTCGTGTATTTGTATTGGCAGATGTTGTTATAGTTATCCTAAAGGTAAGGCACGCACTGTAATACTGAGAGATGGTTTTTCTCCTTCTCTGTACAACATTACATGGTTTGGATATCATATTGAGCTCCATGACAATGTCGTTGCATTCCGTTTCCTTTCATGGGATGCCCCTTAGGATTGTCAGTCCGTCTCCTGACAACTTATGTCTAAACTGGGTGTTAGTTTCAACCCTTGTGTTTCTGTCACGTTATTCGTTCAACTATCGTTGATGCGAACACCCTTCAAGGATTGCTCTTGGGTGTTACTAAGTTATGCCATTACATCTGGTTCGCACTTATTGGTATATTCAGTTAGCCACGCCGTTTTGCGTTCCTAACTGGCTTATTATATTCTTCTGTGAAGATCAACATCTCTTGGTAGTGTAGGTACTCATTCTGGGAATTTCATCCCGTTCGTTGCACATTAATATGTCCACATTAGGCAAATGCCTCGTCATGTATAGGCTGGGTCACCGTTCCAGCTATCATGTTTATCCCTCGAGATTCTTAAGACATATGCTATGTCTTTACATAACAGTTAGTGCACTTCGCACCTCCTGACTCTTAAACATTTCCTTAAAATGAGTTTACTAATTCCTTTTAGTCTCATTAACTTATCTAAGTTC
Source organism: Limonium bicolor (assembly GCA_023374045.1). Classification (NCBI taxonomy): domain Eukaryota; kingdom Viridiplantae; phylum Streptophyta; class Magnoliopsida; order Caryophyllales; family Plumbaginaceae; genus Limonium; species Limonium bicolor. The sequence continues at coordinate 205,179,839 of CM041779.1, read as the reverse complement.
CTTTACTTTAACCATTCATGGTAATCAGTTGCTCTTGCTTGACTTTTACTGCTGACCGTAGTATGGAGTCGACTACTTCCCGTGTTCCGGACTCTACTCGTATACATATGTGGGGTACCATGCTGATACATTGCTACTTACCCAACTAACCCATAAGTAGGTCTGTCAGGCCCACAAGCTCCTATTGGAGTGTGGTCGTCCCACATTACAGTTGGTACACTCGTAGTGTCCGTCACACGCCTAGGTGAAGTATTCTGTTGTCAACTCCCTTATATTGTCCTATGACAACATGCATTCCGTGCTTCTCGAACTTAATCGAGGGAAAGTTTATCCACTGTTGTATCTTTATCAACTACCCTTGGGTTTACTGGTTTGGTTTAAAAGAAGGTTAGAAAGAAGTATTGGTTTGAAAGAAAACTTTGGTTTTGAAAAAGGGTTTGGAAAGGGTTCTAAGTTTGAAAGAAAAATTCTCGTGGTTTCACAATGTTTTCTTGCCTTAACCAAGTCTAGCTTCCTGCTGACTGGTGTATTTCCAATTACAGAGGTTAGGCTATCAAGCCCTTCCATGGTCATGATGATCTCACTTAACTTCATGGTACTTTACTAAGTACTTCGTATTTGTTAACAATTTTCCCGAACAGCCCTGTTATAGCAGCACTTGCTATGGCAAGTGCGCCATGCTAACTGGCTCTCGGTTAAACACACACCGGTTGCGGTATTGTTCTCACCCGCACTGTTATCAGTGTCCCTGTTGGCCCTTACTTGATCTTACAGTCTTGACAATTAACCCTCTGGGCGACTTCTCACTGTATTCACATGATAATCATTAACTAGGGTGTTTCCCATTCTGGAGACCCCTTTTCTTAGTATTGTTTCCTCTTCGTAGCCCGTTCCACGCATTTGTCGTGGTTACTGAGACTTGTCTCTTGTTTGGGCACTACGTTGTAGTTCCTTTGTCGGTTGGTATACCGTCGGTATATTATTTAACAACCGTGGTCCCGTAGACACTCGTCTCGAGTTTCATTAATCCACTTCTTGTCTGTTACACGGTCGGTGCGTTGCAAGCTGGTTGTTCTCGACTGCTCAGCATGTCGACCCAGGTTGCCGGAAATTCCATTCTTTTGTGTGTAGGATTCTTCATTCTTCGCTATTAAATGTGGTTAACATTGTTCAGATGGAAACCGTCTCCGGGATTCCCAGTTTTCGGGATCTACCGTATGACAGGTTCTCTGTACCTTTAGAGGTACTCATAAACAGCCAGATGGGGTTTTCCCAAGTAAGAGAGGACTTTCATCTCTCTGGCGTTCTTCCCAAGTTATAAAACAGGGATTGTGGAGGGCGGGAAGGATATTGTAGGTTTCCAGTATACACTGGTAACTCCAAACTAGCGTATCTCTCACGCTATCACTCAACCCTTAACCCAAAGTACTAAAATCCTAACTCGGTACTTCCTAAGCTCGGTAATTCAGTCATCAGAGCGATACTTCGCTCTGATACCACTTTTTGTAACACCCCAACTAACATTAACACGCTTAACAACAAACTGCAGCGGAAAACATACTTCATCACATTACTTAACTCGTTGGTGTTACAAGCCGTTAAGCACCCATGTGGCTAACAAGGTATTACATATACATTGTATCGGTCTGATGGACTAGATTCCCGAGCGACTACACATTTCTGTCCCATTCCATTAACAACAACAACATACATATACCTTCCAACTGTACCGAGTATTTAACAACTAATGCCGATAACAATTTCGGTCTTACTACACCTACTGTACATATACAACTTAAATGACTACCCATGTACAAACGACTACCCCGTCCTACTCTCGAACGGCTTCCAGCTCCTTGTACCTGAAATAGGAAAAAGAACAGAAAGGGTGGCCCCCAAAGGGCTCAGCACCTTTGCTGGTATGGTAATCCCGCAGCCCGCATGCTACCGGGCCACGCACAACTATTTGTCATCTTAGCATGCAGTTGATTACATTTAAATCATGCATGTACAATAACACAAAACACATTACATACACACAACAATAGGGCTTAACAAACAGACAACACATCTACACTTAATAAATCACTCTTTGTGTTCTTTGACCCTAGAGTGTTTCTCCTTTAATGGAGCTGTTTCCTTAATAGACGACACTTACCCACTAGTCGGGTTATCCATAAACGTCTCTTAATAAACTGGGATACATATCCATGATCCACATACTTCACATTTAAACAACACATTTCACCTTTAATGTACATATAACATAATTCCGCAATAAGAATTGCAGTACAACAATAACACATAACATAACGGGAACGGTTCTCTTTAGGAACCGACCCAAACATAGTTAAGTCACTGGTGAGCCTAGAGGATGATATCACCCTCATGTTAAGCTCATTATACAACACTCATTACCGTCCTAATAGTCGGATGAGTAACTTAACTTAAAGATGGATCGGATTTAGTGACCCGAACACACCACACAAACACATGTTCCCCCTAGACCGATCATAAGTCAGAATAGCTAAGCTTTGGAGTAAGCTAATGGGAGATTGTAATCCAAGAAGGATAAACAACCATAACAGAGAGGAAGGTAAAGCAAGGATGGATACCCACTCCCAAACAACGCGCGACCGGAACGACCGGATTCTTCACCCCCCATTAGTACATATATACTTATAAGTAAACAGTTAGAGCTCTATTATGGAACCTATTACACCCCACACCACAAAGTATTACAATTGGGTTAAACCCACAAGGGAGGTCCATACATTCACACACAAACATCACACAATTAACTCACGCATAGCCGTGGTTAGAACGTCCCATGGTTCGGGTCGTTAAATCCGAATACCGATCTCTCGTGTGATCCTAGACTCAGTTAGCTAAGGTTTAACACTTTCGAGGTTAAATGGTATCGGAACTAGACACGCCTCATATATGAATTACTGTAAACTCATTACATATTTTTATCTTATAACGTGGCAAACATTCAGAAAAACGCATTTGGCATACAAGCCGGTGTAATCCGGTAGGACACGGGTTGCAAGAAAACCATACCTGTCACCGGGGTTTCACTCTAACGTGCCATCACATGTTCCTCGTAACATCTTTGAACAACTGGTAACATTACATTTACTTTCGTTAACATCGGGATAACTTGATTGTTTAAAGTTTAAGTTCATGACTTACTCCCGTTAACTAGTTATATAACTTCACATTTTAACTTGTTTTATTCTTACATTTTAACACAACTTTTCACCCACTCAATTATCATTATAACTCACTTAACATGTCCTTAACAATCCCATAACATCATTACTTATCAATCCCCATCATTAGATATCATTTTCTAACCTTAAACAGAGTTTTTGGTCAAAACAGCGCCTTGTCCGAACTTGTGTCCGGACTTCCCAAGTTCGGACACTGTTCAAGGCTCAAATGGGTGTATACTGATGGCTGTCCGAACATGCGTCCGAGCTTCCCAAGTTCGGACACTGTTCGAGGCCAAAACAGAGAATAGAGGTAGGTGTGTCCGAACGTCCAAATTCGGACGGTAGTTCGGACACTGGTCGAAGCTCAGGAAACTTACGCGCAACAGGGCATGTCCGAACGTCCATGTTCGGACGGAAGTTCGGACGTGCCAAGAACCTTATTTTCTACTACTCCTTAAACACTTACTCATTTCTTGCCAAAATGCTCAACACTTATAATATTTCCCCCTTAGGTTTATAGCATGTTCCCACACATTATATAGCCCACTAAAACACTTTATGTTCTTCCAAGAATTTTCTCCACAAGTTCACACATCTTCCTTACAACACCTTACTTCTTCCTCATTGATACCAAAACTTGTATAAGTCCTTAACACACTCACCATGATCTTGAAGTATCCTTAAAATATTCATTTGCATCCTAAATCCTCCAAGATAACACCCAAGGCATTTTAACACCTAAAAAGACTTATTTCACCTTCTTTCACAAATTTAAACCCTAATCATTCCTAGTTCAACCTAGGTCACCAACATCATTTTGACACCTAAAACTCCTTGTTCATTAACCAAATTGAATAGTTTTCTCTTGTATCACCTAACACCAAAACACATAGTTGTTCACTTTAATACTATAACACCCCGTCCAAAGCCAATCGTGGTTATCGCAAAACTTAACACTTAATCGAATTCGTCGCAGCGGAAATAACAAACACCTGGACCTTGCCACGGTCTGATCGTTAGAACATACCGGCCTTATAATATTACAACACTTATCCAAAGTAAACAACCAACCAAAACATCACCATCCAAATTACCACCAACCAACCGAGAATAAGTATCTAAGTCATAATCACAAATTACATTAGTTTCAATATAAACAGACGGGAGCACAAGCGCAACCCGTACTCAAAATAAACAACCCATCCTAAGTCTAACCGCTCCTACTCTCGTGGTGCGACTTCATGGGCCTCTTACCTGCAAGTGTAAAAACAGCCCCCAAAGGGGGTTAGCACGAATGCTGGTACTCCTTCTCATGGCCCCCAAGCTAACAGGGCTACGACGACTAATTGTCGATAGCATGGAAATTGATTAAGTACACAAGCATGATATAAAGTGCAATAAACAACAATCCACAGATGAACATACATAGTTCACACACAATGAACGACACAAGCGTTCCCTTATCAAGTGGGTTAGTAACCCCCTCCTTAGTCCTGATTTCCTTAACCTCAGTTCCTTATCTTACCTCAAACTTAACCTTAACTTAATCTCAGTATACAAACCGCTCCTAGAAGGGTGGTTGTAGCTTAATCTCAAACCTAGGATTTAGGTGATCCTACCGCACCATCTTAATGCCACCTACCCTGGACGGGAGTCCAGCGCGCTGTCAGCTGAGCCGGCAACCGGCCCTAGGCTACAAGTCCGAAGACAAGTCCTTAAGCGGAGGGCGGATCTGATTCAGATACCGTCCCCTTTTCCTTAGCATGCATGACCGGAGTCAGTCCCGGGTTTCCTCACTCAAGTTCCAGTTAGTAAAATCTTACCCACCATGTGTTAGTTAAACCTTAACGGTATTAACCAACAATCACCAATACTTAACCTTATTCTTAACTCAGTAAGTACTAAACTTGGTTAGTAACAATCTCAAGCCTCGTGGGTTAGTGTAAAGAAAACACATACACAACGAGAACAAATATAACGGTTGCATGCTTTATCTTGTCTTAGTCATAGCAAGTAAACAGATAGCACACAAGTCGAGGGACACCTCGTTAGCAAGCAGGTCACAAGAAAGATTGTACCGTTCACCGTCGATCGTCATTCGTTAACCTTCTCCGGGGTCCCTTCACAAAACCTAAAACCATGATTCATTTTTGGCCATTAGTTAGTTGCACATTACTTACTCCACTTAGTCCTAAAGACCCATTCGATACCCCCTCTTAAATTCTTGCCACTTAACCTTATAAACTTAACTTTAAACATTAAGGTTTTACTTAACTTAACTTAATCCCCTAGGTTCTTAGGGTCCTAATCATCTACCCTACCAATGGCATACCTTATTACCAATTATCATCCTTAGAATTCAAAATTTCTTTTTTTAAGTGTTAAGGGTCATCTGACCCACCGCCCGACCCCCCCAACTGGGTTGGACCTTCCAGTAACTTTCGGGTTTGAAAAGTTCCACTTGTCCGACCCATGTCCGACCCAACCAACTGGGTCGGACCATTCCAGAAATTTTCCCGTCTTTTAAAACTCTCCCGTCCGACCGACCCATGTCCCCCAAGTCCCCTAGGTTGGACCATTCCAGAACATTTACGGTGGCTTAACAGAGGTCCGTCCGACCCAGAACTGGGTCAGCCCTGGGTCGGACCACTACAGACTTTACTCTTAAGTTGTTCTTTCAATTCCAAATTTTCCCCAAGCCTCCTAATGTGTTCTAACATCATTTAGACCCTTAAACTCATCTTAAACCATCCTCCAAACTCATTAAAACAACCTCCAAAGATCATTCCAACCCATTACTCAATTCTTACAAACAACTACCAACACTTAACACTTATTTCTTTCCTACATTTCAACATCCCTTTCACCTAGAACTTCTACTAGCCAAAAGTTCCCTCCTTAAGAACTTGACCACACCATATACACCACTTTCCACCCCTATTACAATTTCCAAGCCTTCCTTAAATTCTAAACTCTATTTTCTACCTAAATCATCTCAAAGTTTTACACTCATTCACATCCAACTTACTAAAGTTTCCTAACTTCTTTTATGCATTACTAAGGTTCCTTCATAAGCTTATGCTTCCATCCATCAATACATTATCTCCTTCCTAGTTGTTTACCCCATTTACCTAGTCCTAAATACCCAAGTACATTCTCTTTGATTCCTAAATCCTTCATAGTGATGTCTAAGTCATTATAAGTCATTTAAACACCTTAATCTCACCCTTTTTCATCAAGACAACCTCTAGAACTTCCTAGTACTTCCTTAGTCATGAAATCTCCTTAGAACATCTCAAACACTTAGGTTCTCCTCTAAATTTGGCCATGGGTTCTCTAGTATATTTACATCCAAACACTTGGTTTTTTCACCATCAAACAACCAAGATCACTCAAATTCTCATCACAAACACCTTAACACACAATTTACACACAAAACTACACCCATCATCATATAGTGTATAAACTTAAAATGCTTGGCACTTAGGCCCTTAAATGACAATAATCTTAACCACTGAATTTCCACATATATTTGCCTTTACCTGCGAATACACACAACAAGGCTCCCATTGAAATAAAATGCTTCTTGTAATTCACTCAACATTGTTTGACTATCTCTTTTCTCATTGGCTCCTTAGTCACAAGTTCACAACATAATCATTGTTTCTCCTAGGTTATATAAGCCCTTTTCTAATGTAAACTCTACACTAAACTCATCACATATCTAAATCCCATTCCCTTAAACAATAAAACACTTTAAGGTAAGTAATTTACCTTGTTCTTTCACAAGCTCACAAACTTTCTTTCTTAGGTTTTTCCTTGCTCAATCTCGGTCACCACTTAAAATCTCCTTGCCAATGTTCTAACCAATATCCAATGACTCCAATGAGTACTAGATAATACATTAACCCTAAGGAACAAACCCTAGGTTAAAAATGTGCTTTAAGGTATTAAGGTGATTGTTTTACCTTGGTTTCTCAAGACAAGCTTGGATATGAAGCAAGAAGGACCTCCTCAATCCTTTGAAGAGTAGAAAACAAGCTAGAACAAGGCATTAAAATGAAGCCACATGAGCATGTATTTTCGGTCATGAAGAAAAAGTGATGGAAACCTAGATTTTCTTACACTTTCTTTACCTTAAGAGAATGGAGAAGCCAATGGAGTCTCCAAGCTTGAGTTTCCTCCTCTAATGGTGGTTTGGCTTGGCACCAAATCAAAGCTCTTGAAGTTTTGAAAAGATAGAAAGAGAGAGCTTGAGCTAACTAAGAAGAATATGTAATTTGTTTTGGTTTTGGAGCTAAAATGAGCAAGATGTGTGCAAGGAAGTTGAAGCTAGCATGGGGCTGCTTGTTTACGTGAGAAGAAGGGAGAGAGCAAAGAGAAAAAAACCGTGGAGAAGATGAATAATGAAGAGATGAGGAGAGAGGTAAGTAAAGTAAGATATTTGTTTTCTTAAAGTAAATAGTAACTCCTTACTTTTCCCTCTCTTTTCTAATATCTTGGCTACTCAGGTGAGTCACCCCTTTGAAAAACCGGCCCCCTATAATTAAGCAAGTCATGGTCTTGTTTGACCAACTAACTAGCTTAATTACTAAAGACTAAATTAGTCACTATTCAGTTACTATTCACAAAACAAGGCACATTGTTGTGAAATTTTTGATTTCCCATTGATTTAGACTTCCTAATGTGATACTAATTAGTACACATGTTAATTAAAGAGTAATGATGGACATTTAGCCACTCAAAACCCATTTACAAGACAATTTTTCAAAAATGTGCTTTAAGACTCCTTAAAGCACATTTTGTGTTTTAACTTGTTTTCAAGCTTGGTTTTCTTTGTTAATTGATTTAAAATGACCATTAGGATATTACTAAGGTCTTAGAACAATATTTGGGTACTCACCCAAGTCTCTCCAAGCTTAGAGCACGTTTTTGCTTAAACTGCTCTTTTGGTGTTTCCTTATGTTTTCTTTGATTAAAATGGTTTCTTAATGTTTCTAAGGCATTATTTTGCCTCCTTATATCTTAGTTTATCACTTAAACACCATATCTAAGTTTGGGGTATTTCAATCTACCCCCCTTAAAAGAACTTTGTCCCCAAAGTTCACATATATGCTTAACCATTCACGGTACTCAATTCCCTTAATCTTAACACCACATCTTATATTCACATTCACACATCTCAAGACTCAAGGTCAATCTCAAATACAATACATAAGTATTATACATAACTCAAACTTAACACCAAAGTGTAGCAACTTACACAAATTCACATCTTAAACAACCAAACAAACGACAACAATGTTCGTTTCCTAACTCAAAAGCGAGGAAGCTCTACCCCCCTTAAAAGGGGTACGCCCCGTACCCTATACAGACGATCTAGTCAGTAAACAAAGAAGGGTACTTCGCCCTCATCTTATCCTCTAATTCCCACGTGGCCTCTTCGACATCCTGGTTAGACCAGAGAACCTTCACCAGTCGCACTGACTTGTGGCGAGTGTCCCTAGTCTTACTGTCCAAGATTCTCTGAGGAGTCTCCACGATCTCATATTTGGTTCTAAAGTCAACCTCTCAGGTTCTAACACATGGGAGGGGTGGTGCATGTATTTCTTTAGCTGTGAAACATGAAAAACATCATGCACTTTACCCAGTTCAGCAGGTAAATTCAACCTGTAAGCAACCGGGCCCACCCGCTCCGTAATCTCATAAGGACCAACAAACTTCGGGCTTAATTTGCCCTTCTGCCCAAACTGAATACACCCTTCATCGGTGAAACTCGCAGAAATACCTGGTCGCCCACTGCGAACTCCAGGTCCCGTCGTCGAACATCAGCATACGACTTCTGCCTATCTTGAGCAGCTTTCATGTTCTCCCTGATTTGCTGAACTTCAGCCTTAACTTGCTCTAATATTCTGGTCCTATAATGACCGTCTCACTCGACTCATCCCAGCAGAGCGGTGTACGACATGGTCTACCGTACAACGCTTGAAAAGGTGCCATCTTGATCGAAGCGTGATAGCTGTTGTTGTATGAAAACTCGATCAGATGTAGTCTGTCAATCCAACTGCCCTGGAAGTCTAAGGCACATGCCCTCAGCATGTCCTCGAGTGTCTGAATAGTACGCTCAGTCTGACCATCTGTCTGAGGATGGAACGCGGTACTCAACTTTCAGTTCTGTACCCAACGCTTCTCTGGTAGCTCTCCAGTACCTCGAAAGGAATCTGGTATCTCTATCTGACACTATGGTCTTTGGTATCCCGTGATGTCTCATTATTTCTTTCTCAAACAACTCAGCTAATTTGGTCACCTTCCAAGTATCCTTCATCGGTATGAATCGGGCTACTTTGGTAAGGCGATCCACCACCACCCATATCATGTTGAGACCTCCCCTAGCAGGTGGAAGTCCAACTACAAAGTCCATGGAGATATCATGGAACTTCCACTCCGGAACTGGCATCGATTGTACCATTCCGCCCGGTCGTCGGTGCTCGAATTTTACCTTCTGGCATGTGAGACACCTCAAGACGAACTCGGTAACATCTGTCTTCATCCCCGACCACCAGAAGTATCTCTTCATGTCTTTATACATTTTAGAGGCTCCCGGATGGATGGAAACTGAAGAACAGTGTGATTCCCTAAGTATACGGTCTTTCAGATCCGTGTTGCCCCGTGGTATGCATAACCGGCCCTTAAGTCTGATCAGATCATCGTCGTGAAGTCTGAAGTCATATTTCTGACTCTCAAAGGTACCATCTGTCAGCTTCTGTCTGACCTCTCTCATGTACTCATCTGTCCTCTGAGCCTCTCGCACCTCATCAACCAAGCTGGAGAAAGAGACTAGCGAATGGAGTGAGTGTGCTCGACGGCTCAGGGCGTCTGCTACAACATTGGCCTTTCCCTCTTTGTATTGGAGGTCAATGTCATAGTCTTTCAAGACTCTAACCATCTCCTCTGTCTAGATTCAACTCCTTCTGAGTAAATATGTATCTTAAGCTCTATGATCGGTGTAGATCGTCACACTAACCCCGTATAAGTAGTGGCGCCATATCTTCAAAGCGAAGACTACAGCTCCCAGCTCTAAATCATGTGTGGGGTAGTTCTCCTCATGTTTCTTCAACTGGCGTGAGGCATATGCCACCACCTTGCCATGTTGCATGAGCACGCAACCCAGCCCTCTGCCGGATGCATCACAGTAAACCTCAAAGCCCTCTGTACCGTCTGGAATGGTCAGAACCGGTGCAGTGGTCAGTGAGTCCTTCAAACTCTGAAATGATTCTCACAGTCAGCCGTCCATAAGAACGGTGCATCTTTCTTCATCAGACTGGTCATCGGCTTCGCGACCTTGCTGAAATCCCTAACAAACCTCCTGTAGTAACCTGCCAGACCGAGAAAGCTCCGGATGTCGGTAACAGTCTTCGGCCTTGGCCAAGTACGTACGACATCAATCTTTGCTGGATCCACTGAGATCCCAGCATCTGAGATGACATGACCTAGGAAAGAGACCTGGTCAAGCCAAAACTCACATTTGGAGAACTTAGCATATAGCTGGTTCTCCCTAATATCTCCAATACCCTCCTCAGATGTTCCTCATGTTCAACCTTAGATTTCGAATATATCAATATGTCATCGATAAACACCACAACCGACTTGTCCAGCTGCTCCCGGAACAAGCGGTTCATCAGATCCATAAACTTCACCGGTGCGTTCGACAAACCGAACGGCATCACTGTAAACTCATAGTGGCCGTATCGTGTCCGGAATGCCGTCTTCTCAATGTCTCCCTCCTTAATGGCTATCTGATGATACCCCGATCTGAGATCAATCTTGGAGAACACAGATGCTCCCTTCAACTGATCGAACAGATCGTCAATGCGGGGTAGTGGGTACTTATTCTTCACTGTCACTGCATTTAGCTCTCTGTAGTCGATGCAGAGGCGGAGACTACCATCCTTCTTCTTCACGAAGAGGACTGGCGCTCCCCATGGTGACACACTTGGTCTTATAAATCCCTTATCTAACAAATCTTTCAACTGTTCTTTCAATTCATTCATTTCTGCCGGAGCCATGCGGTATGGTGCCTTGGCTATCGGTCCGGTACCAGGTAGCAGCTCGATGGTGAACTCTACCTCCCGAGTGGGTGGCATGCCGGGCAGTTCCCGTGGAAATAGGTCGGGGAACTCCGACACTACCGGTAAGTCGGGGTCGAACTCGGGGTCTCTCTCTATGTCCTGTACATAGCAGAGGTACACTTCTTCTTCCTTTCTCCTCAATTCCTTATACATTGCCATGGCGGTGATGATCTTAGTCGAAGGCTCTCTGGGCCTCTGGCGGTATGATATTGTTACCCCAGACGGACTCCTGAGCAGCAGTCTATGCTCGGCGCAGAGGATACGACCCTTGTGCCGCTCCAACCAGTTCATCCCGAAGATAACATCAAATCCTAGCTCACTGAACTCAATAAAACTGACTGGAAAGTCTTCCCCCTTAATTCTGACAATGGCTCCTCGGTAGTAACGAGTGCAACGAACCTTCTCCTTAGACGGGAGCGTAACCGTGAAGTCGGGTAGCTCATCAGCGTCTAGCCCCAACCTGCTCGCGAAAGATGCCGAGACAAAGGTATGCGAGGCCCCTGAGTCGAAGAGAACTGATGCCTCAATCCCATTAATCGGAAAGGTGCCGGTGAGGATAGTACCGCTGGCGTCGGCCTGTGCCTCTGTAAGTATGCTTAACGCACCTTCCGTACCGAGTCCATACCTAATTGTGTTCATAAGCTTCATGAGTATTGATGGTATAACAAGAGTCGTAACAATTTATATGAACAACACTGTTATTTTATTCATAACCATCCTGTTTACAACATGTGCTTAATCTTACATCTCATTCCTCATCTCATTCTAAACATTACATGCTAATATTGTCTAAAGGTTAGGTTTAATCTCCCAGGTCTCATATGCGTCGCATTGATTACTGCTGACGGTGCTGTATTCAGCTTGATTCTCTTAATCCCATGGTATAACATCCTTGATTCTCCTCCCATAACTAATACATCTCCAGACTTAAGTACCAACTTATTCGCACGGTCCGCACGCTTCTGCTCGCCGTATAAAAACTCTGCATCATCCCCAATGGACCAAGACACTACGGGTATCCCTCTTTCGAGAGACTCCGTTGTCTCGTCCTTATCCTGGTGTAGTCCAAGTCGCCCATCCTTCTCGTAGAAGTTCACAATGCAAATGTCTGCTTGAATGTCTGGAATCGGTTCAGCTTCCAACTGCTGAGCGATTTCCACACTTGTGTAATAACTGGATGGAACTCTTCGGGTATTCCCGGTGGTGAGACTCCATCTTGCATCCTCGTGGTTTGGTAGTTCTTGGCATACGGATTCCAATCCTTGCCTAAGCTCATCATTTTTAATTTCATCCTTGCTCCCCCTGGGTACTCCGGTGTGTAAAAAAACTCCCGGTCCCATTCCTAGTTGATTGCATCTTCTGATGATGGCTATTTGCGCTTCGGGTGTCAGGTATCCCCTTAATAAAATCATACCTGGGCGGATAACCTGACATTGTTCGGTTGGAAAGTCTATGGTTTCGATGTCGGTGTGCTCCGGGTTAGGTGTAATGGTATTGGATAGCAGATGTTGAAGCTTCCTAAAGTGGTAGTAGGTTATATCTTACTTAAGTTCTAATCTCATCTCATTCTTACTTAACTCAATTATTCACCAAACATGCATGATAATGCGGTAAGCAGGCAATTTTATCACTAAATGGTTATAGCGGTACCTGGCCTCGATGAGGGTTCAGGCTCATCGTCCCGGTCCACCAAGTGTAGTGTGGGTCCCGACTTCTGGGTCACCCGTGGGTTCTTGTCTGCAGCTTGCTGCACCTTCCTCTGACCGTCAGATCCAGCTCCCTGATCGGTCTTGCCCTTGCCCCTAGTATCGGGCCTATAGGCTCTGCTAGCGGGGTTCCGAAAGCACTCATATGCTCGGTGTCCGTATACCCCACAATAGTTGCACTCCACCTTATTCCCTTTGCAATCGAGCCCGGGGTGGTCCTTGTGACACCACCTACAGATGTAGCGTCGCTGGTAGCCACCACCGGCTCCCTTCTCAGTCTCAGATCCTGATCATTTGCCACATTATACTCATATCTCAAACGGTTACTATTTGTTTCTTAATCACTCAATACCAATCCCTTACCCTTTGGCGCCCTAGAGCGCAGGGGTGTAGCTGCGTATGCGTACGTCAACTTCAATGGCTCTTCCGGAGCCTTCTCCTTTTCTCCTTCCCTTTTGGGTTCTGATTTTTCTGGGCCTGAGGCTGGTACTTCTGTTTCTTGTACCCACCTTGCCCTTGGCTCTCCGTGCTCTTACCAGCACTCTTCCTCTTAGCATTCTCCTCGTCCCTCAGCTGGACGGTTATCTCAACCTTAGCAGCGGCATGATAGCACTCCTGCTTTCCACAGTATTAGTCACTCTTATTTCTCATAATCTAAATCTTACTCAAATCTCAATCATTCTTATTACCTGCAAGGTAGTGTAACTCGTCGGCCCCATGCCGTAGCGGAGTCGATGGCTAAGCCCGCCATAGAAGCGGTCCACCAGGATCTGGTCTGAATATCCAAGACCTGGCAGAAGACGGAGCAAGGCGTTGAACTCTGAGTAATACTCGTCCACCGTCATCTTGTCGGTCTGCTTAAGCGCATCCAACTGCAAGCGCTTCTTCGTCTGGACATGGGCGGGGTAGTACTTTGCTCGTAGCAAGGCGGTGTACTGCTCCCAGCCGAACTCTGGATTGGCCACATGCTCGGCCCTCACCAGCTTCCACCAATCGCCTGCCGCCCCCTTCAGATAGAAAGCAGCCAGACGCACCTTGATCCCAGCAGGGACATCAAGGGTCTCAAAGGCGGTCTCCAGCTCGGAGATATACGCCTCAAGCTTGGCGGGATCGGTCTCCCCCCTTAAAGTGTGCGGGTCGAAGGTCTGCAAGACTCTTCACCCAATTTGGTTCCCGGGGTTGTGGCGGTGGAGGTGGTGCACCCACACCAGCTGATAGCCCATATGCCCTGCCCTAATGCGGCAGCTACGATCTCTGCGATCGTCTGCCCCTCCGGTATCTCAGTCTCGTCGCCTCTGGGACGGCCTCGGCCTCTCCTTCCTGACATCTGAACAAGCATAACTCACATTAGATTCGCATCCACCACTGTTTCGGTTAACGAATTTATAACGTCCGTAGACGGTAAAGACGATCCACACTTATTAGTGGTCATCTGACTCTACTCACTCTAACTTCTCACACCCTAACCCATCACTTTTTCCTTAACTTATATCCTAACTCGGTGGTTTCTTATGTCCGGTATTCTTGATCAGAGCGTAACTACGCTCTGATACCACTTTTTGTAACACCCCATCCAAAGCCAATCGTGGTTATCGCAAAACTTAACACTTAATCGAATTCGTCGCAGCGGAAATTACAAACACCTGGACCTTGCCACGGTCTGATCGTTAGAACATACCGGCCTTATAATATTACAACACTTATCCAAATGAACAACCGACCAAACACCACCAACCAAATATCACCAACCCAATACCACCAACCAACCGAGTATAAGTACTAAGTCATAATCACAAACTTACATCAGTTTCAATATAAACAACGGGAGCACAAGCGCAACCCGTACTCAAAATAAACAACCCATCCTAAGTCTAACCGCTCCTACTCTCGTGGTGCGTCTTCATGGGCCTCTTACCTGCAAGTGTAAAAACAGCCCCCAAGGGGGTCAGCACGAATGCTGGTACTCCCTCTCATGGCCCCCAAGCTAACGGGGCTACGACGACTAATTGTCGATAGCATGGAAATTGATTAAGTACACAAGCATGATATGAAGTGCAATAAACAACAATCCACAGATGAACATACATAGTTCACACACAATGAACGACACAAGCGTTCCCTTATCAAGCGGGTTAGTAACCCCCTCCTTAGTCCTGATTTCCTTAACCTTTGTTCCTTATCTTACCTCAATCTTAACCTTAACTTATTCTCAGTATACAAACCGTTCCTAGAAGGGAATGGTTGTAGCTTAATCTCAAACCTAGGATTTAGGTGATCCTACCGCACCATCTTAATGCCACCTACCCTGGACGGGAGTCCAGCGTAGCTGAGCCGGCAACCGGCCCTAGGCTACAAGTCCGAAGACAAGTCCTTAAGCGGAGGGCGGATCTGATTCAGATACCCCCCTTCCTTAGCATGCATGACCGGAGTCAGTCCCGGGTTTCCTCACTCAAGTTCCAGTTAGTAAAAATCTTACCCACCATGTGTTAGTTAAACCTTATCGGGTATTAACCAACATTCACCAATACTTAACTCTTATTCTTAACTCAGTAAGTACTAAACTTAGTTAGTAACAATCCCAAGCCTCGTGGGTTAGTGTAAAGAAACACATACACAACGAGAACAATTATAACCGGTTGCATGCTTTATCTTGTCCTAGTCATAGCAAGTAAACAGATAGCACACAAGCCGAGGGACACCTCGTTAGCAAGCAGGTCACAAGAAAGATTGTACCGTTCACCGTCGTCTGTCGTTTGTTTAACTTCTCTCCGGGTCCCAATTCACAAACCTAAAACATTATTCATTTTTAGGCCATTAGTTATTTGCACCTTACTTAACTCACTTAGTCCCTAAAGACTCCCATTCGATACCCTCTTAAATCTTGCCACTTAACCTTATAAACTTAACTTTAAACATTAAGGTTTTTACTTAACTTAACTTAATCCCCTAGGTTCTTAGGGTCCTAATCATTACTACCCAACCAATGGCATACCTTATTACCAATTATCATCCTTAGAATTCAAAATTATTTTTTTTAAGTGTTAAGGGTCGTCCGACCCACCGTCCGACCCAACCAACTGGGTCGAACCATTCCAGTAACTTTCGGGTTTGAAAAGTTCCACTTGTCTGACCCATGTCTGACCTAACCAACTGGGTCGGACCATTCCAGAAATTACTCGTCTTTTAAAACTCTCCCGTCCGACCCATGTCCGACCCAAGTCCCCTGGGTCGGACCATTCCAGAACATTTACGTTGGCTTAACAGAGTCCGTCCGACCCAGAACTGGGTCGGACCCTGGGTCGGACCACTACAGACTTTACTCTTAAGTTGTTCTTTCAATTCTGAATTTTTCCCAAGCATCCTAATGTGTTCTAACATCATTTAGACCCTTAAATTCATCTTAAACCATCCTCCAAACTCATTAAAACAACCTCCAAAGATCATTCCAACCCATTACTCAATTCTTACAACAACTACCAACACTTAACACTTATTTCATTCCTACATTTCAACATCCCTTTCACCTAGAACTTCTACTAGCCAAAAGTTCCCTCCTTAAGAACTTGACCACACCATATACACCACTTTCCACCCCTATTACAATTTCCAAGCCTTCCTTAAATTCTAAACTCTATTTTCTACCTAAATCATCTCAAAGTTTTACACTCATTCACATCCAACTTACTAAAGTTTCCTAACTTCTTTTATGCATTTACTTAAGGTTCCTTTATAAGCTTATGCTTCCATCCATCAATACATTATCTCCTTCCTAGTTGTTTACCCACATTTACCTAAGTCCGAAATACCCAAATACATTCTCTGATTCCTAAGCCTTCATAGTGATGCCTATGTCATTATAAGTCATTTAAACACCTTAATCTCACCCTTTGTCATCAAGACAACCTCTAGAACTTCCTAGTACTTCCTTAGTCATGAAATCTCCTTAGAACATCTCAAACACTTAGGTTCTCCTATAATTTTGCCATGGGTTCTCTAGTATATAGTTACATCCAAACACTTGGTTTTTCACCATCAAACAACCAAGACCACTCAAATTCTCATCACAACACCTTAACACACAATTTACACTAAAACTACACCACATCATCATATAGTGTATAAACTTAAATGCTTGGCACTTATTAGGCCCTTAATGACAATAATTTAACACTGAATTTCCACATATATTTGCCTTTAACCTGCGAATACACACAAAAGGCTCCCTTGAAATAAATGCTTCTTGTAATTCATCTCAACATTGTTTGACTATCTCTTTTCTCATTGGCTCCTCAGTCACAAGTTCTCAACATAATCATTGTTTCTCCTAGGTTATATATAGCCATTTCTAATGTAAACTCTACACTAAACTCATCACATATCTAAATCCCATTCCCTAAACAATAAAACACTTTAAGGTAAGTAATTTACCTTGTTCTTTCACAAGCTCACAAACTTTCCTCCTTAGGTTTTTCCTTGCTCAATCTCGGTCACCACTTAAAATCTCCTTGCCAATGTTTAGCCAATATCCAATGACTCCAATGAGTACTAGATTATACATTAACCCTAAGGAACAAAACCTAGGTTAAAAATGTGCTTTAAGGTATTAAGGTGATTGTTTTACCTTGGTTTCTCAAGACAAGCTTGGATATGAAGCAAGAAGGACCTCTTCAATCCTTTGAAGAGTAGAAACAAGCTAGAACACAAGGCATTAAAATGAAGCCTCATGAGCATGTATTTTCAGTCATGAAGAAAAGTGATGGAAACCTAGATTTTCTTACACTTTCTTTACCTTAAGAGAATGGAGAAGCTAATGGAGTCTCCAAGCTTGAGTTTCCTCCTCTAATGGTGGTTTGGCTTGGCACCAAATCAAAGCTCTTTAAGTTTTGAAAGGACAGAAAGAGCGAGCTTGAGCTAACTAAGAAGAATATGTAATTTGTTTTGGTTTTGGAGCTAAAATGAGTAGGATTTGTGCAAGGGAAGTTGAAGCTAGCATGGGGCTGCTTGTTTACGTGAGAAAGAAGGAGAGAGAAAAGAAAACCGGTGTAGAAGAATGAAGAATGAAGAGATGAGGAGAGAGGTAAGTAAAGTAAGATATTTGTTTTCTTAAGTAAATAGTAACTCCTTACTTTTCCCTCTTCTTTTCTAATATCATTTGGCTACTCAAGGTGAGTCACACCCTTTGAAAACTGGCCCCCTATTAATTAAGGCAAGTCATGGTCTTGTTTGACCAACTAACTAAGCTTATTTACTAAAGACTAAATTAGTCACTATTCGGTTACTATTCACAAAACAAGGCACATTGTTGTGAAATTTTTTATTTCCCATTGATTTAGACTTCCTAATGTGATACTAATTAGTACACATGTTAATTAAGGAGTAATGATGGACATCTAGCCACTCAAAACCCATTACAAGATAATTTTTCAAAAATGTGCTTTAAGACTCCTTAAAGCACATTTTGTGTTTTAACTTGTTTTCAAGCTTGGTTTTCTTTGTTAATTAATTTAAAATGACCATTAGGATATTACTCAGGTCTTAGAACAATATTTGGGTACTCACCCAAGTCTCTCCAAGCTTAGAGCACGGTTTTACTTAAACTGCTCTTTTGGTGTTCCTTATGTTTTCTTTGGTTAAAATGGTTTCTTAATGTTTCTAAGGCATTATTTTGCCTCCTTATATCTTAGTTTATCACTTAAACACCATATCTAAGTTTGGGGTATTTCACGACCACACATTCACATACCGTTCACCGACAATGACGCTAAGGTGATGACTCATGCCTGTCCACTAGTGCTCACGAGCTCGTATCTAGCAGTCTGTACCTCTTTAATATGTTGTTCTAACATCGGTGTCTATATCACGAGACTGTCTAACTATTACAGATAGGTTCTAGCCTTTACCCCATAGTTAACCTCTTAGTCGGTTGTTTGTTCTACTAGGGTTTGTTATTAATCCTCGGGATTTCGGTTTTTTGACATACTACAGTTTATGTATAGATAATATTGATACCATAACAGTATTCAGTACGAAGGAATTACTCTCCTAATACCCATGTATTAGCGTGGTTTTTTGTTTTACATGTTTACGTACGCACACTTACATGCGTGCGTGTCTAATATTATACATTTATTTATGCATACATAGCATATGGTTTATTACGATGTCTCACTAGGCCAGGTTACATCTTCACTTACAGTTGTATAATATCTTGTGTGTGTTGGTTAATTAATCTACTTGGCGAAGTTGTGTTTTTTTGGTCAACATAGTTCGACTTGGTCAACGTTTCAAGTCAATACTTCATAATAGTCGATATTTATTTATTGATTTATATTACATTACTTTGTAACACTTATGATTATATTCCTAACACATAGTCTCTCCACATCCATCTCATATGGTTTCTTATTCACATTACATGCTCACCTTGTATTATAAATTCATAATATATGAATTATAAAGTTTCTTCATAACGAATTAGTTCTTTATTCTTTGTTAGACACACTTGTATTTATTTGTGTTATCTATTCACAAATTATTATGCCAATGATTCACCTTAATGTTGTACAAGGTATTTTATTCATTATCATGTTCCTCATATTTTAAGGTTTTTAAACCATGTGTTATACTCCCCATCTTCCCAAATTTGATCCCATCAGTTTTATGTGATTGTTTACAAGGTATATGTATACCATAATAATGCCCTTATAATATACTCTCTTAAACTTTAATATAATGTCATATTATATCATTTTAGCCTTATAATATATTGTTCATTGTTTTTGAAAATTCCAAACTAACCATACACTTTTGATATTTTATTTTTCCTCCCCATTTCATTTTTGATCATTTACCACCCTAAACCACCCCAAATTATTTGTTGTTACATTTTCTTTCATTATTTAATTTATAATCTAAGATTCATAAACCTTATAATATACCAACATATATACATATATACATGACTAATTTGAACAGCAGCCCCCCTCTTTTTCAGTTTTATACTATTACCCACAACTTTCTTATTATTACATATTACCCCTTATTTTTGTAAACTTACAATTTAATTCCTAAAATTTATATTATACATAATAACTTATTTAATTCCAAAAATTCCCAAAATAGTTTTATAAATTACCAAACAGCCCCTAGGCTGTTCCAATATTATTTTCTGAATACTTATAATTAATCCCTCACATCTCACAAACAAATAGAACACCGAGAGTTATAGTGGTTCGGCCAATAATCTGGCCTACCTCCACTTCTTGACAATATCTTTATTTCTTTCCTCAGTATTACAAGTTTAGAGAGCTTTCTAGTGTTCTCTCTCTTCTAATATTGTGTCTTTTTACAAATGAGCCCCCCATCTCTATTTATAGACTTTCTAGTGTGAGGTCTATCTCTTAATCCTTGTACATGTGGTATTACTTTATTGGAGCAACCCTCCTAATTTTGGAACTTTTCTTCTTGTAAAGCCTTCCGGTCCAAAAAGTGTGGGGTACGGGGTGCGACGCCCGGATGCGGAGTACGAGACGCGGGATGTGGCGCCCGGTCGAAGAGTGCCAAGTGCAGGATCCGGGACCCGGTCATAGAGTGCGGGATGCGGGATGCGGGATTCGAACCCGGCCATGTGGTCTAGGATCCGGATTGATGCTTGGTGCCCAAATTGGAGCTTGAACAAGGTCCTAAAGGAGACCCGGGGTCTGGGCCACTTTGGCTCTTCTTTCTATGTCATATTTTTGCCCTCTTCCATTTTCCACCCCTAAGTTTCTGTGTTTTTACATAATAACCCCATAAGTTTTATATATGTCACATTTTAATACTTAAACTATATATTATAACCCTTAGTTTATTAAATTACCAAAATCAACCTAAAATTCACCAAAATTATGTACTGACCCCTACTGGTCATATTAACCTCATTCCAACCCATAACTTTCAAAAGTTACATAAACACCCCAAATAGTTTTATAACTTTCATTTTTAACTTAATACTTTATTTAAGTTACCAAATCAATTACTTATTTTTTTTCCAACTTGGTCAAACACCATATATGGTCAAGGTTGACCACCCAAACACTCCTTTGACCAGCATTTATCAGTAATTACAAAATACCATTATTTTCTCTCTAGTTTTACAATTAAGTGTTTAAACTTCATAAAAATTACATTTTGTGTTTTTAAAATTCCTAAACAACCCCCATTGGGTTTTATTAATGTTTAGCACCCTAAACTTTTTTTATTTATGGTTTGACCCACTTGGCAAGTCTTATGTTCATTTTAACATTTATAAAGTTTATAAATCATAATATAACTTTTATATTTAATTTATGTTACACCTAATTCATCATTATTCATCCAAATGTTCCTAAGTGAATATGTTCACTAAAATTACATCTTTGCACCAGAAGCTTAAATAATACATTTAATCACTCAAAAACATAATAAATAATATTTAAAGCCTTTAATAACTATAATAAAAATGGCTTAAACACATAGCCTTAAACATAACATAAACAGTCATAAAATGACATTAAAATACCCCAAAACTAATATTATACACGGCTTTGTTACAGATTTTCTCTTAACTCTTATCATTTTCCTTTCATTTTTAACTTATAAACTTGACTTTAACAAGTCATTATCACCTGGATTCACTAACCAACATATAACCATTATTTTCTACACATTTCCAAGGATTAAGCAGCACCATACACTTAAACATTCTCGGCTATATTATTTGTTACAAGATAATGATATTTTAAGTCTTAAAAATGGTTTTAAGAGTTCTTACCTTGTATTAAATCACCAAGGAGTCCAAACAGCTCCTATATGCTCTTGGCACTGTATATATACAAACCCTAGGTTAGATTTTATTTCATGACATTTTGCTTAACCATGGGTAAGCTTTTAAAGCTTAATTAAGGAGTTTGCCTCTTTGAACTTTGATTTTCCTCTTGAAAATTATCCCAGCACTTCATGGGTAGCACAAGGACCATTCGGCCATATATAAACCATGAATAAGAGTTTAGTTAGTGATTTTTCCTAAATGACAAGTTTAAGGAGTTTTTAAGCAAGATTAAAGAGAGATTTTACCTTGAAGTTTTGGAAGGTTATAAGTGTGTTTATAGGCAACCTATAACAGTAGTAAGAACTTTAGTTTCTGTAGGAAAAAGGATAGGAGAGATTAAGGCTTGAATAGCCATGGAAATCCATGATTTTACCTTGATTTGGAGCCCTTTTTAGTGGGTTTTGGAGCAGCTCTTAGGCTCAATGAAGAGGGCTGGAAACACTCTTAAAATGTGTGTCAAAAGGTGTAGAAAAAGAGGTAAGTAACAGTTCATTTTCGGAATTAATATTGAAGAGAGGTAAAAAGGTGTTTTAAGGCATTTTTCCTTACCTTAAGGTTCCCAAGAGGTTCCGCTAGCCCTTGGGTTGATCTTGGACGTGGCTTGGGTTCTCAAAGGGTGTGTTGGTGCCTTAGATACAGTAGGAAGAGTTAATTTCGGCCATAGACACAATTTAAAGAAGGAAGGTGTCTTAGAGCACATTTTTATTACCTTTACTTACCAATCTGATTCTCTTGAGTTTCAACCCTTCAATGGCCAATACTCTCTTAGAAAATCAGTTAGAATGATAAAGGAAGAGTGGGTGGTGATTTTGGTGCAGGAAAATTGAAGTTTGGAGGTGAAATGAGCCTTAAGACTCTATTAGAGCTTAAGGTATGTTAATGGAGGTTGAAAATGGTGAAGGAAGAAGATGGTCTCGGCTGAGAGAGGGAGAAGAGACTGAGAGTATGGGCAAAGGAAAAGTGCGGATGACTTGGGATATTAGTATGGAAATTCTTTCCTAGCTTGGTTAGGTGTGTAAGAGATATTTTGTCTCTTTTGTTGCTTTCTTATTATTTGCATTTGTCTTCTAATGTTATGTGAAATACCCCAAACCTTGATATGTGGTTTAAATATTAAAATATGGTATGTAAAGGCTAAAAAGTGCCTTAGAGACATCAATGAACCATTTAAACCATGGTAAAACACAATAAAACACTAAGACACGGTTTGAGCAAAAACATGCTCTAAGCTATGAGCGAACTTGGTTAGGACCCAAAGAGCCTACCAAGACTTAATAATATTCAATTATGATTTAATAAGGCTAAATAAGTCCTTAGGAAACCTTGGTGGACAGTTAAACCAAATAAAACACAAGAAAATACCTTAAAGTCAATATGAGCAAAAATGTGCTCTAAGCTTGGGATAAATTTGTATAAGACCTAATGGTCATACCTATACTTTATAAATATGTTAATGAACATATTAAATCAATTACCAAAGAAAACCAAGCTTGAAAACAAGTTAAAACACAAAATGTGCTTTAAGGAGTCTTAAAGCACGTTTTTGAAAAATTGTCTTGTAAATGAGTTTTTAAGGGCTAAATGTCCATCATTACTCTTTAATTAACATGTGTACTATATAGTATCACATTTGGAAGTCTATATCAATGGGAAATCAAAAATTTCACTTCTATGTGCCTTGTTTTTGTGAATAGTGATTTTTATAAGCTAGTTGTAACATATGTTGTTATAAGTAATTAAGTTGGTCAATAAAGACTATTATACCCTCCTAAGTATATGGGGGCCGGTTTTTCATGGTGTGAGTCACCAAAATGTAAAAGAAATCAAATAAGTAAAGTAAAGCTTAAAGTAAAGTACTATTTTGCTTTATAACATAAATATCTCCAAAAGCAAACTTACCTTCTCATTTCCTTTCTCTTCTTTCATTTCACACGGTTTCTTCATCTTCTCCTCTCCTCCATTTACGATTTGCTACAGCTCCTCTCTTCTCCATCTTCATTTCCTTGCCAAATCCAACTCCATGCTCCAAATCAAATTCTAAGACCATATTAGTCTTAGTTAGATCAAGCTCTTCATTCCTATCTTTTCAAATCTTCAAGAGCTCAATTTTGGTGCCATGGAGAATCACCATTGATGGAGCTTGAGCTTGTGTTTCTACACATTATTACTCTCCTTTGCTTCTAGGTAAGGAATCTCAAAGAAAAATCAAGTTTCCTCTCCTTTTAGTACATGGCCGAAAATTCACCTCACCATGGTGTCTTTACCTTGCTTGTTTTAGCTTCATTTGAATCTTCCAAGGGCTAGGAGGAGTCCTCTCTTGATACTTATTCAAGTTCTCTTCCAATCCCAAGGTAAAACAATTACCTTAATGTGTTAAAACAATATGTGTAACTAGGGTTTACAATGAGATGAAGCATAATGCTTGAATACTCATTCTATTATTTGTACATTGTTTAGAAGTTGACAAACAACCAAACACCCCACCGGTTTTACAAGGAAACAAGAAAGAAGTTTGTGAGGAAAAAGAGGTAAACAAGCTATCTCAATGTAGTTTAGTGCCTTAGGAAAATGAGCTTGATTTGCTTAATAAATACCTAAGGAGCCAATGGTGAATGACCTAGTGAAATGCTCTCAAGGAGTTTATTAAAGGAATATGTATTGTTGGTGTATTTGCAGGTCAAAGGCATTATTATGTGGGAATTCAGTGTTTATGGTTGATGCAATTTAAGGGCCTAAGAGCCATGTTATTTAAGGGCCTAAGTGCCAAGCAATTTAAGTTATGCACTATATTGTGATGTAGTGCTAAATGGGTGAAGTTTGTTGTATGAAATGTTTGATGGATTTTAGGTGTTCTTGATGAAATAAGGTAAAAACCTAAGTGTTGGGATGTGAGTATATACAAGAGAAGCTATGGCCAAATTTAGGAAATTTGTAAGAAGTTCTAAGTGTTTTAAGTGAGTTTCGGTGAACTAGGAAGTGTTAAGGGTGAACAAATGTTTACTTGGGAAGAAAACATGTTTTAAGGTGTTCTAAAGTGCTACAAGGACTTTGGTATTGTCTTGGAAGTTCTAGGAATTCGATGAGTGTCTTAGGATGTAATGAAGTCTTGGAGAAGGTTGTTTAAGGTTTAGGTAATGTTGGTGAATAAGGAGGGAATGATGTTTATAAGAGTTTCGAGTAAGGAATTTTAAGAAGTTGTGGAAAGGAGATTTAGTTAGTAAGAAAGAAGTTGAGAGGTGATGTTAGGTGTAGAGGAAACACCTTGGTGTAGTGGTCATTATTGGTGAACTACCACTTAGAAATCTTAAGGAGAAAACATCCCAAGTGCTAGGAATTTTGTAAGAAATTTGTGAATGATAAGATGGTTTTGTGTGTGATTTAAAGAGTTTAGCACATGGCTAAGGTGTGTTTGATGTGCCAAATGATGTTAGGAAACATTATGAGGCTTTAGGAGAAGTTTGGTGAGATTGGTTAAGTGTTTAAAGACTTGGAAATTGAATGTTTTGCCGTGTCCGAACTTCCGTCCGGACATGGAAGTTCGGACAGGCTCGGTTGGGTAAAGGATTTTCTCACTCTCGAACTGTGTCCGAACTGGGAAGTCCGGACACAAGTCGGACGTGACTGTTTCTATCTGGGATTTACTCTCGAACTGTGTCCGAACTTGGGAAGTCCGGACACAAGTTCGGACGTGTGTATAGTTTCAGTATTAGGTCGCGGCTTGCGTCCGAACTTGGAGGTTCGGACACAAGTTCGGACAGGCCACTGTATGGACCAAAATTGTTGTTTTGAGGTATGGAAATGATATGTAATGATGGGGATTGATAGGTAATGATGTTATAAGGTTGTTAAGGACATGTTAGGTGAGTTTTAATGACAATTAAGTGGGTGAAAAGTTGTATTAGAATGTGAGAGTAAAACAAGTTAAAAATGTTAAGCTATGTAACTAAGTTAACGGGGAGAAGTTATAAGCATTAGACATTAAATAATCATGCTACCCCGATGTTAATAAAAATACATGTAATGTTATCAGTTGTTCGAGAATTGCTCGAGGAACATAAGTGGACGTGGTAAAGTGGACTCCGTGACAGGTATGGTTTTCTTGCAACCTGTGTCCTACCGGATTACACCGGCTTGTATGCCAATGTGTTTTTCTGTATGTTTGCCACGTTGTAAGATTACGTAGTAAACAGTAATGATTTGTAATTCATTTATGTGTGTAGTACAACTCCGATAGCATTTAACCTCGGAAGTGTTAACCTTAGTTAACTGAGTCTAGGATCACATGAGAGTTCGGTATTCGGAGTAAACGACCCGAACCATAGGGACGTACTAACCACGGCTATGCGTGTGTTAATTGTGTGATATGCCGTATGTGAATGTAGGGATCTCCCTTGTGTGTTTAACCCAGTTGTAACTGTATGGTGTGTAGTTATGATAGACTCCATAGTGGGGTTCTAACTAATATCTAAAGTAAGTCTGAACTAACAGTGGTGAGGAATCCGGTTTGGCCGGTCGCGCGTTGTTTGGGAGAGGGTATCCTTTTTAGCCTTACCCTTCTCTTTGTTATGGTTGTTTCCCTCACGGGTTATGATCTCCCATTAGCTTATTCCAAAGCTTAGCTATTCTGACTTATGATCGGTTTAGGGGGAACATGTGTTTGTGTGGTGTGTTCGGGCCTCCAAACCCGAACCGCCTTAACTTAAGTTACTCGTCCGACTATTAGGACGGTAATGAGTGTTGTTGCTATTGTATAACGAGCTTATCATGAGACTGGCAACATTCTCTAGGCTCACCAGTGTATAAACAATGTTTGGGTTGGTTCCTAAGAGAACCATTCCCGCTATGTTATGTAATTTGTTTGTGATGCAATATCTATTGTGATGTTATGATGTACACGTTGAAACGTGCAAGTGTTGTTATGTGTTGTTATATAGTGTATGTTATATGTTGTAAAATGTGGAGTATGTGGATCATGGAAATGAATCCCAGTTTGTGGTAAGAGGCGTTTAAGGATAACCCGATTTAAGGGTAAGTGTCGTCTATTAAGGAAGTAGCTCCATTAGAGGAGGAACACTCTAGGGATAATGAATACCATGAGTGACTTATTAAGTAAGGATATATTATCCGTTTGTTGAGTCCGTTGAGGCGAAATGATTATGTGTTGTGTGTTTACAGTTGCATGCATGATTTAAATATAATCAATCGCATGCTAAGACGACAATTAGTTGTGCGTGCCCGGTAGCATGTGGGCTGCGGGATTACCATACCAGTAAAGGTGCTGAGCCCCTTGGGGGCCACCCTTTCTCTTCTTTTCCTGTTTCAGGTACAGAGAGCTGGAAGCCGTTCGAGAGTAGGACGGGGTAGACATTGTACATGGGTAATCATTTAAGTGTATATATACAGTAGGTGTAGTAAGACCGAAATTGTTATCGGCATCAGTTTATAAATACTCGGTATAGTTGGAAGGTGTATGTTGTTGTTGTGTTAATGGAAAGGGATAGTAAGGTGTAGTCGCTCGGGAATTTAGCCCATCAGACCGGTACAATGGGTATGTATTAGCCTTGTTAGCCACGTGGGCGGTGGTAACGGCGTGTAACACCAACGAGATAAGTAATGTGATGAGGGTTGTTTTCCGCTGCAGTTTATTGTAAGTGTGTTATTGTTGGATGGGGTGTTACATTATGTCTGGTTTTTTGTGACTCCTTGGCAGTATATACAGCTGAGACATGCAGGAATTGTTGGAAGATTTTTATCTTGTGTGAGAGGGAATGAGAGAAAGGGTGTGGGAATGTGTTTTTACTTTTTTCCTCTTTGGGACATGTTTGTCTCATTTGTCTTTTGTCCCTTGTAGCTTAATTTTGATTGTCTAAGGCTTGCAGTCAGCCACACACATTGGGGGGGGGGGGACCATTCAAAATGCTAGACTTTAATATTACAACCTTATGTTTGTACATTGTGACTTAATTTATGTGTTATGTGGTAACATGTGTTATTATGGTATTAAGGTGTGTATATAGGTGGTTGTTGTGTGTCTTTAATTTGTTTGTCTATATAAATGTTTTATATATTTTAATGAGTGATATTAATGATATTTAGTACATGCACTAATGTGTTACATGTAGCATTGACTTTAGGAGTTGGTTTCTCTTTAATAATGTTCTCTCTTCACTAGAGATTTAATGTATAGTTTGGTGTTCATCTTGGTCTATATGTTTATACACTAATGTATATAATGAGTATTACTCATTAGATGGATATTTGATTTAATTCCTTATTAATTAAGGTAATTAATGTTTGGGGTATTTCATTGATGTATACCACACATCCACACAACATGTCACTACATGTATAGCAATCAAAAATACTCTTTTGTATTCTCCCCATGGGGTCGGTCCGAAGACAATAAGGCAAAACAGTCCTCAAATCCCATATCAAGTAATACATATTGTGATCCCGTAGGTACCGGTCACGCTGAACACTTACGTTTTCTCGTTCACGGCCGATTCATGAATAAGGGGCACTTATGCTCTCTGGCCCACGGTTCCTTGGTTACTTGATCAAAACGTTCGCACATATAGATATCCGCAGGCACTCTAGGTCAATCCAGACACAAGACTTCTCTACGTCCGCCGCCCTTGGAAAAAACAAAACACACACCCACCGTTCTACCGGTCACTCCAGACTTAAGGCCGCAGCCATCGGCCGGTGATAGTGGTTTCAAAACTAGTCCTCACTCCCACCATTCTCCCGGTCATCAAGACAAAGGACCGTAGCCCTTGGTTAGTGGTAGTGGTTGCAAAACTAGTTCTTGTCTTCATACTTGAAGGAAAATCTTTTTGAAAATACTAGTCGAAATTCCTTTCTAAAAACCCAATACAACTCCAAATCCAATTTTATGCTAATTGCAACTATTCTTGGCGTGATTACTTGTGACCCCTTATAGGGAGCTTCAAGAATCATTCAACCGTGATGTGATCAGCATCAGTGATGAACTATCCTTCTACCCAATTTGTGTTCAGTTTCCCTTGATCGCTAGCAGATCAAGTTCGACTTCCCACTTAGTTTTACACAATCAATTAATTCAATCATTTCCCACATCGGTTGGAGAGGGGAACGAAGTGTGCCCTGTAGGTTCATGGATACCTCTCCCTTGTGTGACACGTTTTGGGGCTAGGAAACCCCAGGAACAAATCCGTGCGGCCTGTGTGCCAAAGCGGACAATATCACACATGTGGGCTGATTAGGCTGGGCTGTCACATCCGGGACTTGGTACTTTCCTAAAGTCCCGGACCATCCTGTTTGTATTCCTCTCGGCTGGTTTTTCACCCTGGTCCGGGACTTTGTCCAGGACTTAAGTCCCGGACCAACACTCCAGTGGTACTCTCGACATGTTTTTTGGTATGGTCCGGGACTTTGTCCCTATCCTAAGTCCCGGACCATAGCAGAAACCTGTCAATTTTGACAGTTTTGATTTCTATTCCAACTCCAAATTTCACCCAATCTTTTCCTAATCTTTCCACATGTTCCCAAACATTTCTAACACCCTAAACACTCCCTAAACCTTCTTAAATCCCTGGTCAAATCTTTCATTCAATTCTTGATCAATTCCACCAATTCAATTCTAATTTTCTGCACTTATACCTTTAAGTGCACTCCAAAACAATCCCATGCCAGTTTTCACCATTCTCCCAACCATTTGACCATACCAAATTCATCTTAGCCATTTTCATTTCTAGTCCCCAAATTCACTTTTTATTTTCAAGGTCACTCACTTATTCATCTCTAGCATTCAAGGCACTAACCTACTCTTTATGCTACAGATTTTGTGCAATTTTTATCCCTCTTCAACCAACACCTCAAGGTTTTTTGATCAGCTCAAACAAATTCCTTACCACTCCTAGTTAACCCTTAGGTTCCTTAAACTCATAAGGTCACCTAACTCCTTAATTTCTATCGAAATTTCGCCATAGTTCACTTACAATCCTAGCATGCCCAATTCACTATTTTGTTCACCTACAACAATTCAAAATAACAAATCTGTAACACCCTTACCGCTAATCCCCTAACTATCTCCTAATCGTCACGGTCCCTAAGCTAATTGCAGCAGAACAAACAACCTAATTAGCGGGTGACACACGCCGTTAGCCGCCCATCGACTAACTATCCTCAACAAACAATAAGCACGGCTGATAGCAAGAACTACCGAGTTACCATTAACAACTTCAACCAACTCCAACAACATTACTGAAATACCCCAAACCTTAATAAGTTGTTTAAACATTAAATAATAAATTATTAAGACTAAAAGAGTCTTAGAAACATTAGTAAACAATTTAATAAATAGTAAATACAATTAATTGCCTAAAAGGCAATAAGGACAAAATATGCTCTAAGCTTGGATAATCTTGGTTAAGGCTTAATGAACTTACCAAGACCTTACTTATATATTAATGAGCCTATTAAATCAATTACCAAAGAAAACCGAGCTTGGAAACAAGTTAAAACACAAAATGTGCTTTAAGGAGTCTTAAAGCACGTTTTCGAAAAATTGTCTTGTAAATGGGTTTTGAATGGCTAAATGTCCATCATTACTCTTTAATTAATATGTGTACTACTTAGTATCACATTTGGAAGTTTAAATCAATGGGAAATCAAAATTTCACTTCTAAGTGCCTTGTTTTATGAATAGTAACTAAAAAGCTAGTTTGTAACATATGTTAACATAAGTAATTTAATTGAGCAATAAAGACTAATTAACCCCTTATGTTTAATGGGGGCCGGTTTTGCATGTGGTGAGTCACCACCCTTGCTAACTGATTGAGTAAATAAGTGAGTAATTAAAAAAGCACTATTTGCTTTACGTAACAAATATCTTCAAAAGCAACTACAATCAGTGATTCTTTTCATTCCTTCATTTCCTCTTGCTGTCTCACGTAGCCCATCTCCTTCCTTGCTCTCTCACTAATCAACAGCACACACACACCAGACACATCTTCAAATCCATGTAACTCCTAGCTCACTTGTCCAAATCAAAAACTAAGACCACCGATCTCTTAGTCTCATCAAGCTCTTCAACTTAGTCCTTTCAAATCTTCAAGAGCTCCATTTTGGTGCCAAGAGGAATCTCCATGGAAGGAGCTTGAGTTCATCTTTTCATATATTATTGTTCTCCTTTGCTTCAAGGTAAGGAAACTCAAAGAAAAATGATGTTTCCTTCATGTTTTATGTTGTCCGAAAATTGTCTTAAATGGTGTCCTTACGTTGCCTTGTTCTAGCTTCATTCCAACCTTTCAAGGACTGGGTGGAGTCCTCTCTTGACACATTTCCAAACTCTCTTCAAGTTCTAAGTTGACAAGCAAGCAAATATCCTTACCGATTTCTGAAACAAGAAAGAAGTTGTGAGGAAAGGAGGTAATTATGCTAACCAAAAATAGCTTGAAATTCCTTTGGAAAATGAACGTATGATGTCTATTGAAACTACCTAAAGAGCCAATGGTAAATGACTTAGAAAAATGTTCTCAAAAAGACTAGTAAAGGACATACGTATTGTTGTGTGTATTTGCAGGTCAAAGGCAA
Source organism: Limonium bicolor (assembly GCA_023374045.1). Classification (NCBI taxonomy): domain Eukaryota; kingdom Viridiplantae; phylum Streptophyta; class Magnoliopsida; order Caryophyllales; family Plumbaginaceae; genus Limonium; species Limonium bicolor. The sequence continues at coordinate 205,148,362 of CM041779.1, read as the reverse complement.
ATATATTGTGGGAAATTCAGTGTTTAAGATTTATGCATTTTAAGAGCCTAAGTGCTATGCAATTTAAATTGTGCACTATGTTGTAATGTGGTGTATATTTGGTGAAGTTTTGAGTATAAGAGTGTACTGGGAAGTTTATACATATGATGGGTGTAAAGAACTTATGCAGCAGGACTTGAAAAATGCGAGTACGTCAATTCTGTAGGTTGGGTCCGGGACCTAAGTCATGGGTCATGTCCCGGACCAGGGGTGCAAAATAAGCCGAGAGTTTTACATGGTTTTAGGTCCGGGACTTGGGTCTTGTACAAGGACCCGGACCAACCCCTTAAATTACCCGAGAGTTTTTGCCTAGAATGGTCCGGGACTTAGGACCTGTATGAAGTCCCGGACCACCCCATTAAAAGAGGCCGAGAGAATGTTAAGTGTAGGTCCGGGACAGTGTAGTTGGGGACCAAGTCCGGACCACTATAATAAACTTGGTTTTTAGGTTATTAAATGATGTCTAAAGATGGGGATAAGTTAGAGATGATATTATAAGGTTATACAAGACATGTTAGGAGTATTATAATGACATTTTAAAAGATGAGAAGTTAAAACAAAATGTGGAAATGGGATAACTAGAAATGTGAAGTAGTAATGTTAACAGTGGACTAGTGCGTTAATTGACCGACGTTACTAAATGTGTTTAGGATTCTCTCAAGGTGGGAACCAGTCGAGGCAAGGACCGAGGTATGGTTTTCTTGCAGTCTGTTGCCTACCGGTTTACACCGGCTTGTGTGTTGTTTGTTTTCTGTGTGTTTATGACTTTGTAAGACTTAAGTCATGTAACGAGTTTACAGTTGTTCATATTATTATGTTGTTGAGATGTGACTCATTTCCCTTGTGTGTGTCTAACAAGACTTAACACTTGATTGTGATCTGTGTATTGTGTTGCAATGTTGTGCTTCTAACAAGTGCTAACGGGGAAGTGAGGAGTCCGGTAGTTCCGGCCACGCGTGTGAGTATGGGAGTCGATGTCATTTACCGGTTCGATTCTCTTTGTATGTTGAGGTTGTTTTCCAATTTGGTTTCAATCTTCCCTTTAGCTTATCCAAGGCTATTTTACTGACTCACGTCGGGCCACAGGGGCATACTATGTTTATTCGGCGTGCTTGGGATCACTATATCCGACACACCTTGTGATTAAGTTATCCGTTCAATTTAAATGACGGTAGCGAGTTATGTAACGAGCTTAGCATGAGTATGGCAACATCCTCTAGGCTCTCAATGTGATCTAACTGTGTTGGTTCGTTTCCTAAAAGGAATTGTATGTGTGTGACGTGTGTGATGATGTGTGCAATACCCATGTTATGTTATATATGTAAAAGTTGTGTGATTTAAAATGAATGCCATGTCATCATGACAATTGGTTGCGCGTATCCCGGTAGCCGATGGGCTGCGCGTTAACCATACCAGCCAAGGGTTGCTGACCCCCTCGGGGGATCCATATTTCTTTTACTGCAGGATGAGGATCGAAGAAGCGGAGTGGCTCTAGATCCCAGGATGTAGTTTACTTTTGAGTACCTTTGGATGTTGGCCCGGGATGCGCCTGTGCTCCCGTGGCAATATGTATTTCAGTTATTGACAGTGCACAATGGAAGTTTACAGTGATAGTGTATAATTATGGGTTGTAAGTTAAATACTCGGTTATGTGTATAGTACTTATGGTTTTAGTTCTATGCTCGGGAGTCTGATCATCAGACCGGTACAACTTGTATTTATTCAGCCTTGTTAACCACGTGGGTGGTTGACGGCGTTGTAGCACCAATCGTTAGTTATTGTTTAGTTGTTTAATTCCGCTGCGATTCCAGTTATTATTAAGTACGTAGTAGGGGTGTTACAAAAAGTGGTATCAGAGCGAAGTATCGCTCTGATGACTAGAATACCGAGCTTAGGTAAATACCGAGTTAGGAAATCTAGCAATAGTTACTAAAGTGAACAGTTATGGATAGGTTAAACACTAACTAAGTGTGGAAATACCTTGGAATCGGGAAGACACTACAACCGTTGGACCGATAAGTGTGTAAGCATGTTGCTAATAAATGTTTGTGTGAATTCAGATGTCAGGTAGACCACGTGGTAGAGGCCGCGGACGCGGTACTGATGAAACTGGGGACCAGGGAGAGAACCCTACGGCGCAAGTTATGGCCGATGCTGTTGCGGCCGCCGTAACCCAGATGGTCCCACAGTTAGTAGCTGCGGTGCAGCAGGGGCAACAGCCCGGAGTTCAACCACCACCACCGCCACCGCCAAGAGAGACCAACTGGGTCAAGGCGTTGGCTGATTTGAGACCACCGTCATTCGGAGGGGAGACCGACCCTAGTAAGCTGGAGGCGTACATCTCTGAGATGGAGACCGCCTACGAGACCTTGAATGTGCCTGAGGAGGTCAAGGTTCGTCTTGCCGCTTACTACCTGAAGGGTTCGGCACAGACCTGGTGGAAGCTAGTAAGGGAAGGCAGAGTTGCTGACCCGACCTTTCAGTGGAGGGAGTACACGGCTCTGCTGCGAGCGAAGTACTACCCGATACATGTGCAAGAGGCTAAGCGCCTAGAGCTGGACAATCTGAGGCAAGGGGATAAGATGTCGGTAGATGAGTACTACTCAGCCTTCATCGGACTTATCCACCTGTTACCGGATCTGGGTTACTCAGACCGAATCCTAGTGAACCGTTTCTACAACGGATTGAGCTACCGCCTACGCTATGGCATGGGGCCAAGTGGATATACTACTTTGCAGGGAGTGCATCATGCCGCTGCAATAGTTGAGATCACCGTCCGTCTTAGGGACGAGGAAAAGCGCTTAAGCGTAAGGCCACGAGCGAGGGACGGGAGTCAAGCACGCAAGGGGTTTGGGGGTGGAAAGAAGAAAAAGCCATACCCTCAGCCCCAGAAAGGACAGCAACAGGGTGGCAAGGGCCAGGCCCAGACCACCACTGCTGAGGAGCCATTGCAGCTCACCACTTATGCCTATGCGGCTAAGCCCCTGCGCTCTCAGCCATTCAAGGCTAGCACGGGCTCTGGACCGGAGCGCCACTATTACTGTAAGTGGTGCAACGGAGATCACCCCGGCAAGGACTGCAAGGGAAATGATGTGCAGTGCAGATTCTGCAAGAAGATGGGGCATCGTGATTACGAGTGCTTCCAGAACCCGAATGGCAGGAACTACAAGCCTAGGGGACAGTGGAAGGGTAAGGCCGTTGCGATTACCGAAGGCCCGAAGTCGGCTAATCAGCCACCTACCGACCAGAGGTATACTGATGCCCAGAAAGGGAAGGGATCGGGATCCAACAAGGCCGCCCTGAATGTGGTGGACCGGTCTGAGGCACCAGAGTCCTCTTCTAGACCAGGTACCGCCTAAACCGTGAAACAAAATAAGTGATTGTATACCGCATTACATGCATGCGTGTTAGTGAGTTTAAATGTATTACTATGTGAGTAAAGAATTAAAGTATGATGTGAAAGTCACCTAAATAGGTAATTGAAAACCTAGGAACCTTCAATATTTGCTATCCAATCCCGCCCACACCAAGCCCTGAAGAAACCACCATCAACATCACCGACTTTCCAATGGAGCAATGTCAGGTCATCCAGCCAGGTATGATACTCTTAAATGGATACCTGACACCGGAAGCACAAATCCACATCATCCGACGATGCGACGAACTGGGAGAAGCACCCGGAGGTTTCTACACACCCGAATACCCGAGTGGGTCAAAAATGAAATTGAAGATGATGTGCATGGGTAAGGACTGGAATCCTTACACCAAGACATATCAAGACAAGCGAGTTGAAATGGAACGACTGTACCGATGATACCTGAGGAGTCCTTGCGGTTGTTAACCACGCCGTGGGGATTGCTCAGCAAGTTGAATCCGATTCAATACCAAGTGTAAAGGCAGATTTGTGTATTGTGAACTTCTACCAGAAAGGTGGACGTTTAGGGTTACACCAAGATAAGGACGAGTCACCCGAGTCTCTACGTAAGGGAGTACCCGTGGTGTCTTGGTCCATTGGTGATACCGCAGTTTTTATGTACGGCGAGCAGAAGCGTGGTGACCTCGCAAAGAAGTTGATACTGAAATCAGGAGATGTGTTAATCATGGGTGGGCAGTCAAGGATGTTATACCACGGTATCAAGAAGATCAAACTGAATACCGCACCTTCGACAGTGATCAATGCCACACACATGAAACCCGGACGTTTGAATTTGACCTTCAGACAGTTTTAGCCCTGTGTAATATTGTAATGTGTTAAACCAGTGTATGTTGGGGATGTATCATGTGTTAATTATGTCAGCAGTGTAAACCAACTTATGGTGTAAAGAAAATGTTAATAAATAAAGTGGAGTTGTTTTGAAATATGTGAACCGTGTTGCTACTACATACTTATAAGTTTGCCAATTAATTAGGCTGTGCACTCGGAACGGGAGGAATACTGAGTGTCTGCAATGAAGCAGAAGCCGGCAAAAGCGGCACAATCCTCACCGGTACCTTCCCAGTCAATGGCGTGGATGCATCGATCTTGTTCGACTCCGGAGCCTCACATACATTCATTTCGCTGTCTTTTGCGAAGAGGCTGGGGTTAGACGGTGAAGAGATGCCGACTTTCTAGTCACTCTCCCGTCGAAAGAGCGGATCAGGTGTGCCCGCTACCACCGAGGTGTTGTTGTACGAATCAGAATGAGGAGTTTCCAATCGACTTGATAGAGTTCGATGGACTTGGTTTTGATGTGATTATCGGGATGAACTGGTTGGAGCGGTACAAGGGCAGAATCCTGTGTGCCGAGCATCGACTGCTTCTTCGGAGTCCGTCTGGGGTTACTATATCATACCGCCAGAGGCCCAGGGAGCCTTCGACTCAGATCATCACCGCCATGGCTATGTATAATGAACTACGACGAGGGAATGATGTATACCTCTGCTATGTCCAGGACATAGAGAGAGACCCAGAGTTTAGCCCAGATGTGCCGGTAGTGTCGGAGTTTCCTGATGTATTTCCTAAGGAACTGCCGGGCATGCCGCCAGCACGGGAAGTTGAGTTTGAGATTGATTTGGTTCCGGGCACCGGACCAATAGCGAAGGCGCCCTATCGTATGGCTCCAGCAGAGATGATTGAGCTCAAGGAGCAGCTGAGAGACCTACTTGACAAGGGATTTATTCGCCCTAGTGTTTCACCATGGGGAGCGCCGGTCCTCTTCGTGAAGAAGAAGGACGGTAGCCTCCGCCTTTGTATTGACTATCGAGAGCTGAATGCAGTTACGGTGAAGAACCGTTATCCTTTACCACGCATCGACGACTTATTTGATCAGTTGAGAGGAGCATCAGTGTTCTCCAAGATAGATCTACGATCCGGTTATCATCAGATTGCCGTTAAGGACAGTGATATTGAGAAAACAGCGTTCAGAACCAGATATGGACATTATGAGTTTACGGTTATGCCGTTTGGTTTATCCAATGCACCAGCAAAGTTTATGGACCTAATGAACCGCTTGTTCCAAGATCAGTGGTAGTCTTCATCGATGACATACTTGTGTATTCGAAATCAAGAGGTGAGCATGAAAGTCACCTGAGAAATGTGTTACAGACATTGAGAAAGAATCAGTTGTACGCGAAATTTTCTAAGTGTGAATTTTGGTTGAACAAGTTTCCTTTCTTGGTCATGTGATTTCTGAGGCCGGGATCGCTGTTGATCCGGCAAAGATAGATGCAGTACGCACCTGGCCTAGGCCGAAGACAGTTACCGATATCAGGAGCTTCCTCGGTCTGGCAGGATATTATAGGAGATTTGTGAAGAACTTCTCCAGTGTCTCGAAGCCGATGACTTCCTTGATGAAAAAGGATGCTCCATTCGAGTGGACAGAAGACTGTGAGATTTCTTTTCAGAAGCTTAAAGATGCTCTGACATCTGCACCAGTCCTGACTATACCAGACGGTCCAGATGGTTTTGAGGTCTATTGCGACGCATCAGGTAAGGGTATGGGTTGTGTGTTGATGCAACACGGGAAGGTCGTAGCATACGCCTCCCGACAGCTGAAGAAACACGAAGAGAACTACCCTACCCACGATTTGGAATTGGTGCCATTGTCTTCGCACTGAAGATATGGCGACATCATTTGTATGGGGTAAGTGTGACGATCTATTCCGACCACAAGAGTTTAAAGTACTTGTTCACTCAGAAGGAGTTGAACATGAGACAAAGAAGGTGGGTTGAGTTTCTAAACGATTATGACATTAACTTGCAGTACAAAGAGGGGAAAGCAAATGTGGTAGCTGACGCACTGAGTCGCCGAGCACACTCTCTCCATTCGCTGGTCTCTCATACTAGCTTGGTTGAAGAGGTGCGGAGTGCTCAGATGACGGATCAGTATATGTTGGAGATTAGACAGAAACTTATTGATGGCACATTCGAGGGTCAGAAGTACGACTTCAGACTCCATGACGATGACTTGATTAGGCTTAATGGCCGACTGTGTATTCCGAGGAGTAGCGCTGAGCTGAAGGAGCGCATACTGAGTGAATCCCATTGTTCTACGACATCGATTCACCCCGGAGCTTCAAAGATGTATAAGGGTATGAAACGTTATTTTGGTGGGCTGGAATGAAAAAGGATGTAAATGATTATGTGTTAAGGTGTCTCACTTGTCAGAAAGTCAAGTTTGAGCACCGACGGCCTGGTGGTATGGTGCAGCCAATGCCAGTGCCTGAGTGGAAGTTCCATGACATTTCTATGGACTTTGTAGTAGGGCTTCCGCCTACAAGGGGAGGTCTGAATATGATTTGGGTTGTTGTTGACCGACTGACCAAGGTGGCCCGATTCATTCCGATGAAGGACACCTGGAAAGTGGCAAGACTTGCAGAGCTCTTCGACAGAGAGATTGTAAGACATCATGGAGTACCGAAAACGATTGTATCTGACAGAGATACCAGATTCTTATCGAGGTATTGGAGATCCACACGAGAAGCACTGGGTACCGAGCTGAAATTGAGTACGGCGTTTCACCCACAGACAGATGGTCAGAGTGAGCGCACTATCCAGACACTTGAGGATATGTTACGTGCATGTGCACTTGACTTTCAGACCAGCTGGATTGATAAGTTACATCTGATTGAGTTTAGCTATACAACAGTTATCATGCTTCGATCAAGATGTCTCCCTTCCAGGCTTTTACGGTAGACCATGCCGCACGCCATTATGCTGGGATGAGTCGAGTGAGACGGTCATTATAGGACCAGAGTATCTGGAACAAGTTCAGGCAGAAGTTCGCCAGATCCGGGCTAACATGAAAGCAGCTCAGGATAGACAAGAGTCTACGCTGATGTGCGCAGACGTGACCTGGAGTTCGCCGTGGGCGATCAGGTATTCCTTAGAGTATCCCCCATGAAGGGAGTGTTTCGTTTTGGCCAGAAAGGCAAGTTGAGCCCAAAATATGTGGGGCCTTATGTTGTGACGGAGCGGATAGGACCAGTAGCTTATAGACTTGATTTACCCGCTGAGCTGGGCAAGGTACATGATGTATTCCATGTGTCCCAGTTGAAGAAATATATGTCTCATCCGTCTCATGTACTTCAGCCTGAAAGGCTAACCTTAGAGCCGACCATGCGATCAGTGGAGACTCCCGTACGGATTCTGGATACTAAGACTCGAGACACTCGCCATAAGTCTGTACGACTGGTGAAGGTCCTCTGGTCTAACCAGGACGTCGAGGAGGCCACTTGGGAGCTGGAAGATAAGATGAAGGCGAAGTACCCGTTTGTTTACTTCTTAGTGTTTATATGTATAGGGTACGGGGCGTACCCCTATTTTAAGGGGGGTAGAGCCGTTTCGGTTAGGAGTGTACGGCATGTATTTGAATACATTGTCTATGTTGTTGTTTATGTCATGTTGTCATATTGTTATGTTACAGACCGTTGTGTCTGAGTGATGTTATGTTGTTAGGACCTTGTGTCCGATATTATGTAAGATGTTGTTATGTTGTTATGGAAGTATTGCTTCATAAGTGATTCCCATGTTTTAGAATATAAGATATGTGGGAAGTATGAACTTTGGGGACAAAGTTCTTTTAAGGGGGTAGATTGAAATACCCCAAACCTTAATAAGTTGTTTAAACATTAAATAATAAATTATTAAGACTAAAAAGAGTCTTAGAAACATTAGTAAACAATTTAATAAATAGTAAATACAATTAATTGCCTAAAAGGCAATAAGGACAAAATATGCTCTAAGCTTGGAATAATCTTGGTTAAGGCTTAATGAACTTACCAAGACCTTACTTATATATTAATGAGCCTATTAAATCAATTACCAAAGAAAACCGAGCTTGGAAACAAGTTAAAACACAAAATGTGCTTTAAGGAGTCTTAAAGCACGTTTTCGAAAATTGTCTTGTAAATGGGTTTTGAATGGCTAAATGTCCATCATTACTCTTTAATTAATATGTGTACTACTTAGTATCACATTTGGAAGTTTAAATCAATGGGAAACTCAAAATTTCACTTCTAAGTGCCCTGTTTCTTATGAATATAACTAAACAGCTAGTTTGTAACATATGTTAACATCAGTAATTTAATTGAGCACATAAAGACTAATTAACCCTTATGTTTTAATGGGGCCCGGTTTTTGCATGTGGTGAGTCACCACCCTTGCTAACTGATTGAGTAAATAATGAGTAATTAAAGAGCACTATTTGCTTTACGTAATAATATCTTCCAAAAGCAACTACAATCAGTGATTCTTTCATTCTTCATTTTTCCTCCTGCTGTCTCACGTAGACCATCTCCTTCCTTGCTCTCTTTCACGTAATGCAACCGCACCACCAGACTTCATCTTCAAATCCATGTAACTCCTAGCTCACTTGTCCAAACAAAAACTAAGACCACCGCTCTTAGTCTCATTAAGCTCTTCAACTAGTCCTTTCAAATCTTCAAGAGCTCCATTTTGGTGCCAAGAGGAATCTCCATGGAAGGAGCTTGAGTTCATCTTTTCATATATTATTGTTCTCCTTTGCTTCAAGGTAAGTAAACTCAAAGAAAATGATGTTTCCTTCATGTTTTATGTTGTCCGAAAATTGTCTTAAATGGTGTCCTTACTTGCCTTGTTCTAGCTTCATTCCAACCTTTCAAGGACTGGTGGAGTCCCTCTCTTGACACGTTTCCAACTCTCTTCAAGTTCTAAGTTGACAAGCACGCAACTATCCTTACCGATTTCTGAAACAAGAAAGATTTGTGAGGAGGAGGTTTATGCTAACCAAAAATAGCTTGAAATTCCTTTGGAAAATGAACGTATGATGTCTATTGAAACTACCTAAAGAGCCAATGGTAAATGACTTAGAAAAATGTTCTCAAAAAGACTAGTAAAGACATACGTATTGTTTGTGTATTTGCAGGTCAAGGCAAATATTGTGGGGAAATTCAGTGTTTAAGATTTATGCATTTTAAGAGCCTAAGTGCTATGCAATTTAAATTGTGCACTATGTTGTAATGTGGTGTATATTTGGGTGAAGTTTTTAGTATAAGAGTGTACTGGGAAGTTTATACATATGATGGGTGTAAAGAACTTATGCAGCAGGACTTGAAAGATACGAGTACGTCAATTCTGTAGTTGGGTCCGGACCTAAGTCATGGGTCATGTCCCGGACCAGGGTGCAAAATAGGCCGAGAGTTCTACATGGTTTGGTCCGGGACTTGGGTCTTGTACAAGGACCCGACCAACCCCTTAAATTACCCGAGAGTTTTTTTGCCTAGATGGTCCGGGACTTAGGACCTGTATGAAGTCCCGGACCACCCCATTAAAAGGCCGAGAGATTGTGTAAGTGTAGGTCCGGGACCTTAGTTGGGGACCAAGTCCCGACCCTATAAACTTGGTTTTTAGGTTATTAAATGATGTCTAAAGATGGGGATGAGTTAGAGATGATATTATAAGGTTTACAAGACATGTTTGGAGTATTATAATGACATTTTAAAAGATGTGAAGTAAAATAAAATGTGAAATGGGATGACTAGAAATGTGAAGTAGTAATGTTAACGTGGACTAGTGCGTTAATTGACCGCCGTTACTAATGTTTTGATTCTCTCAATGTGGGAACCAGTCGAGGAAAGGACCGAGGTATGTTTTTCTTGCAGTCTGTTGGCCTACCGGTTTACACCGGCTTGTGTGTTGTTTGTTTTCTGTGTGTTTATGACTTTGTAAGACTTAATCATGTAACGAGTTTACAGTTGTTCATATTATTATGTTGTTGAGATGTGACTCATTTCCTCCCTTTGTGGTCTAACAAGACTTAAACACTTGATTGTGATCTGTGTATTGTGTTGCAAGTTTGTGCTTCTAACAAGTGCTAACGGGGAAGTGAGGAGTCCGGTAGTTCCGGCCACGCGTGTGAGTATGGGAGTCGATGTCATTTACCGGTTCGATTCTCTTTGTATGTTGAGGTGTGTTTTTCCAATTTGGTTTCAATCTTCCCTTTAGCTTATCTAAGGCTATTTTACTAACTCACGTCGGGCCACAGGCATACTATACTATATATTTTTCGGCATGCTTGGGATCACTATATCCGACACACCTTGTGATTAAGCTATCCGTTCAATTTTAAATGACGGTAGCGAGTTATGTAACGGCTTAGCATGAGCATGGCAACATTCTCTAGGCTCTCAATGGGGACTAACTGTGTTGGTTCTCTTCCTAAAAGGAATTGTATGTGTGTGACGTGTGTGATGATGTGTACAATACCCATGTTATGTTATATATGTAAAAGTTTGTGATTTAAAATGAATGCCATGTCATCACGACAATTGGTTGCGCGTATCCCGGTAGCCGATGGGCTGCGCGTTAACCATACCAGCCAAGGGTTGCTGACCCCCTCGGGGATCCATATTTCTTTTACTGCAGGATGAGGATCGAAGAAGCGGAGTGGCTCTAGATCCCGGATGTAGTTTACTTTTGAGTACCTTTGGATGTTAGCCGGGATGCGCCTGTGCTCCCGTGGCAATATGTATTTCAGTTATTGACAGTGCACAATGGAAGTTTACAGTGATAGTGTATAATTATGGGTTGTAAGTTAAATACTCGGTTATGTGTATAGGTACTTTATGGTTTTAGTTCTATGCTCGGGAGTCTGATCATCAGACCGGTACAACTTGTATTTATTCAGCCTTGTTAACCACGTGGGTGGTTGACGACGTTGTAGCACCAATCGTTAGTTATTGTTTAGTTTTTTAATTCCGCTGCGATTATTCCAGTTAGTTATTAAATACGTATAGGGGTGTTACAATTACAAAGCTCCAGCAGTAATTACATCCTTGTTCACCCACAACAATATCCAAAAAGTGATTTCCGAGACTACGAGTCTAATTCACAAATTACATCGTTCACGCGTCTATCAAAAGTGCTAAGTGTTTACATCTAGCCACATCTCAAATGTTTACAATCCCCAAATCCAAAAGGGTGTACCACATGGTACACCGGCTACAAGTTTCTACCCGTGTACAACTCGGTACAACAATCAAAATAACAAGCCTAACAAAAAGAAGCTTCTCAGTCATCCCGGACCTGTCAACCGTCTTGAGTTCCTGCAATAAAAATAGTGCCCAAAGGGGCTCAGCAAAGCTGCATATGACTTCTACATACCCCGCGTACTAGCGAGGGTACGCCAACTATTTGGTCGCCAACATGCGGTTCATTTTATAATAACAAAATGCTAATATTTTGTAGGCATAAGCAAGTAAGGCAGCATTCAATCAACGCATACCAAACCATGCACAATTCTCACAATCAACAACCAAAGTCCTATCCTATTCAAGCTTCACAAGGGTTAGCCCAATTACCATCCCGGTTAATCGGATGTTATTATCTCATTACTCATGGTCATCAATTCAAACAAGTCAAGTCTTACTCAATCAAATTTCCTTCTCTTATCAATTCTCAATTCAAGTCAGTATGACCTCTGGGCAGGGATAAGACTATCCCACCACCAGGATTAAGGTGGCTCACTTAACCAGGTTGCTACCCATTTAAGGGTTTTGGACCGTGGAAAAGATTATAGCCAGGAATCGGTTAACAACATCTCTTGAACCAGATCCTCACGCGTGGCCGAAACTATATCGGGCTTCTCAAATACTCTAAATTATTCATTCCCAATTCTCAATGTTAGAGGGTTAGATGGTTAGGGAGTTAGTGACAAGCCAACAACAAACAATCAAGCTTCCAAATCAGTCAACCAACTCTTCACAAATCAACACAGCTTCCAAGTTCAATCACCCAACCATCAAGGCACAATAATTACAATATATTTGAAAGTGGAATAAACCGATTACATGCTCTTATCTTGTTTAGGTGGTTGCACATAAACACACAAACAAACAATCCTGGGTAACCCCGTTAGGATACAGGGAAATCATAATCATACCGTGCACCGTCGATCTCGGACTTTCGATTCCCTTCGGTTCGACTATTCGGGTCCTGTAATATATCACGAAGTTGTACAGTTAATGATCTATAATTAACCAAGTTCACTTCATCTTTTACGGTTACCGACTAATAATACCTAATTCAAGGTATTTTTACTTTCACACTTATGTTATTTGCCTCACATTCTTTCTTAAACTTGTTCAAGCCCTTAATAACCTTTAACATCATTTACCAAGTCCTAATTATCTTATAAATCCATTACCAAACCAATCCCCATCTTAAAATGCAAGTTATACAAGTTTAAACTCACTTTTAGGTTGGTCCGGGACTTGGTAAGGGACTTAAGTCCCGGACCAGGCTTGAATCAAACTCTCGGCTGAATTTTGTATATGGTCCGGGACTTTAGCAGGGACCTAAGTCCCGGACCAATCGTGGTTTGAACTCTCGTCGGTAATTTATGGGGTGGTCCAGGTCTTTAGCCATAAGCTAAGTCCCGGACCAAGTGGTGCAGATACTCTCCGCCATAATTCAGGGGGTGGTCTGGACTTGGTCCTGAACCTAAGTCCGAGACCCTGCTACACTTTTAACAGATTTTACATTTCAGTTTCGGTTTTAACCTCATTCCTTCACCCATTTCTTCCCTAATCTTTTCCTAAGCATCTAAACATTTTTTAACATCATTTTGACGCTCTAACCCATCCTAAAACATTTACTAACTCATTACTCAAATATTGGCTAAATTACACAATTTTCCTCTTAGTTTTTCCTAGAAACACTTAAGTGTAGTTTTTATTTCTTACTTGTTTCCTAGCTCAATGGTTTACCTCTAATGCCATTCATAGCTTTAACCATTTGCATTCTTTCCCTTCTACACACCTACCAACCTACACACTCATTCTTAACTTAGTCTCGTAAGTCATTAACTACTCAAATTAAATCCTAAAACACAACTAGTCTTCCTAGGTTGTTTTTCCTCACTTAAACACTCAACTCCTTTACTTGCTACAAAAAATTGCCATAGTTCCCCTACATTTTTAGTCATTTCCCACAGCATCATTTTCATTCCTAGTCATCAAAAGCTAACCAAATCCCTCAAGGGATTCTAACAACACACATGTTCAATAAATTCACATTAATTTTCCTGCACCACACCCATCGTTTTTCCTGGTTTACAAACTCTTAACATCATTCAAACAATTCCAAAACAGCCTAACTCTCTTCCTCATTGTACCACAACATAGCCATTATTCAAAGCACGCACTTCAAGTTCCTCATTTTAGACATTAAAATCTGTTACATTAAGCACCCAAAATCTGTTACACCAAAGTTACTCAAAATCAATTCAAGGCAATCACATTTACCTTGGATTTCTAGTTTCCTTTTCCCTCTTCCTTTCTCCTTCTTCCTTCTTCTTTGTTTCTTGGTTTCTTACTCTTGTTCTTTCCTCACCAAAACGGGTAAGCTACAGCCATCCACACACACCATACAAACTTAGAAAAATCATTCCTTAAACTAACCTTACACTTAGTACAAGCAAGGGTATACAAGGGGGTATTACCTTAAGCTTCTTAGTGAGGTTTTGGACAGCAACGAAGTGAAGTTTCCAGCTCCAAAAATGCACCCCAAAAACCGACTAGGAAGGGAGAATTGTGAAGGCTGCAGTTGGAAGTGTGAGCTACAGCCATGGTGAAGAAGTGTGAGCTTTTCAACTTTTGAAAGGTGAAAATGAAGCTCAAAAGTAGAGAAGCGCAATGGTGTAATTTTTATTTGATTTGGAGTTGGTTTGCACCTTCGACAAGGAGAAGAAGAGAGGAGCTGGTGAAGGAGAAGAAAATCGCCATTGTTGGAAGGATGAAGAAGGAGGAGTCAGCAAGGGGGAAAACGCAGAGAGTGGGGAGTTAGGAGATAGAAGGCTTTTCTTTTTACTTTTGTACTTCTCTTTCTTTATTTCTTTGTCATGTAGTGAATTAGGAAATTAAAAGAGGGGGGGGGGGCTGTGACCGGACACACACACACACACAATGCGTGTTCTAATTTTTTAATTACAAATGGGACATGTTAGTTTAGCTTATTTATACTTACACCCCACAACCTTTCTTTTTTTGCACTATTCACTCCCGGAACCCTTTTCTAGAATTTTCTCGTTTAATTAATTTTATTGGTTATAGACCTTAATTATGGTTTAATAATGACTATTTGGTTGACTAAAATTATTACGGGTCTATTTAACCCGCTTAAAGTCGCGTTTTCCTGGTTTCCTCGAAAAACGCGCTTTAAGCTCCATTTGTGTTTTTAAAACGTTTTAAGATCCGTTTTCTTCGGGATTTGTTCCCTCATGATTATGGGCATTATTAAGCTTCTAAAATCTTAATTAGCCCAATTAATCACTGTTTTAATTTTGGGGTATTTCAATCTACCTCCTTAAGGAACTTTGCCCTCAAAGTTATTCAAGTTGGTGAATTAGTTTTCTTTGTTCAATTACTCTCAATTGTCAAAGACCATACACACAACACCTTACAGAATTAAGATTTTGTCACACAAGAGTATTCACCTCAATCACAACCACATTCTCAACGTAATTCAAACCATCCCATCTCAATCCAATTCAACACAATTCAAGCACCAATCTCAATCCAATCCAAATGATACCACAATTCCATTCACTTCAAACACAATTCAATTCCACAATTACAATCAAAATACTACAACCACACTCTAGTTGTTACTTAAATCAACAAAATGTAAGGCGGTATACATACAATGCAATGCTTACCTAGAAGCAATGCCAAAAACAAAATGGTCCTACCCCCCTTAAAAGGGGTACGACCCGTACCCTCTATGCACTAGACAATCTATCTATGAATAACTGCGAGTACTTTGCCTTCATGGCGTCCTCTAGTTCCCAAGTCGCTTACTCAACGTCGTGGTTTGTTATAACCCATAATTCGGAACCTTATATTATATCTGTTACATGTTATTCTAAATTGGACTAAACTCTTTGCTATCAGTTGGGACGTTAGCGGAATTATCTTAATTGCCAAGGACAGGAAGTCATTCGATTAATTAATTAAGGTAATTAATTTATCTGATTTATAAGGAAAGGATTTCCTCATTCTTTTCTTTTCCTGATCATTGTTATTCACATCAGTTCAATCGTGAGGAGCGTCTCTCATCGTGGTTTGAACGAGCGTTTCTTCCTTCTCTCTCTCTCCCTCCTCTGATGAGAATTGTGAAGGCTGTAGCTGCATCTGAATCGGAGGTCTTCGCTACTGTGTAATCCTTATTCACTATTCAGGTTTGGATTCTCTGATTGTGAAGGTCGGTGTTGCGTTCTTCCCTCTTTTGTTTCTGATTTCTGGAACTTCAGACTGTTGAATTCAGAGACTTTGGGGTTGCTGTCGATCTGTGGTCTCCACGAGCTGTGAGCTATTGCGAATTCTTAGATTTTCTACACTCTCGGTTCAGGTTTGTGATGAAGAGTGTTGTAGTTTTGAGTTTCCAAAGTTCTAGGTTTCTCCCTTGTTTTCTGACTTTGGATTGTCAATTGCGGGATTTCAGTGGCTATTGGTCTGTGCAGGTTGTTTCTCTACATGGATTGCGCCTGCTGTCTCAGTTCCTTGTCGTTTCTGCTAATCGTTGAGAGGTGGTTGCTTGATTCGGTTTGGATGTTCAGCCGTAGGTAGTTTCAACGGTTTATAATCCGGATCGTGGTGTGATTTTGATTTCGTTTGGCGTTTTCTAACTGGATAAACCCCTATGGTATCTTGTTTTAATCTGATTTGGTGTGTGTATTGTTCTGGCAAATTGTGTGGTGTTTTTTTATGCACTTTTCTGCTCTTTTCGACATTCTGGAAACTGCTGTTTTTGCACTATCCGAACTTCGGTCCGAGTTTTGAAGTTCGGACAGTGCGTTGTGCGCTTCTGATTTCTAAAGTTTGGGTTGTGTCCGAACATCTGTCCGAGCTTTGATGTTCAGACACACCCGAGGTTTCTCTCTGATTTGAGTCTCGAACAGTGCCCGAACTTCTACGTCCAGACACAAGTTCGGACACCACCACGTAGTTTTTCTCGTAAACTCGTCTGAACATCGGTCCGAGCTTCGATGTTCGGACATTCTAAAACTCTCTGTCTGATTTCCAATCGACTTGTGTCTGAACATTGATGTCCGGACACAAGTTCAGACATTTTGCAAATTCTGGTTTCTGAGTCTCGACTAGCGTCCGAACTTCAACATTCGGACCCAAGTTCGGACACCGCTCTGTTTTCAGTATAACTTTTTCGTCTGAACTCCGATTTGGGTGTCGTCTGCGGCGTTGGATTTCTATTAGTCTCTACTACTTTATTATGAGTGTTTTGGCATGCTTAAATGCAAGTTTGCTTCTGTCTTTTCAAACCTTCTGTTTTGGGGCACTTTACTCTGTTTCTGAGCCGTGAATGGCTGTGTCGAGCTATTCTGTGGTATACCATGTAGACGTTGTTCTGAGTGTGGGTCATTCCCTTTTTGTTATGTGGGGTTGACGAACCCTTTGGTTCTTTTGAACCATTTCTACGTTGCCGAGAGATCTGTTATGATCTGGGTCTTTGACCCTTTTGAGTGTGTGCATTGTACTGTGTCCCCTATCTGTTTGTGAACGCTGGTTACTTCCGAACTGGGAACTCTGGGGTTCCATTCTGTATTTGTTTCAGCAATTCTCTGACTATTTTGAGAACTATGGTTTTGTGCTAGCCTCTGCTTCTCTTCTGTTTTCAATTGTTTTGATCGACCTCACTGATGATGGTCGCTGCTTACTGGGCATAGTTGTGTGCTCATCCCCCTACTCTTACTGTTTTTGCAGATTGATCAGCAAGGATCATCTTTAGTTCTGGAGCCTTTACAGTTTTACATTCTATTTGTTAGGCGTTTGACCATTTGGTTTGTAGCCTTTGGGCCTTACTTCTTCTGTCTATTGATTTGGGTTTTGAGGATTACTTTTTGGATTATTGTATTCAGTTCAACTGATTTTCAAGTATTAATAGAAGTGTATTTTGGGCCTTGTTTGCGAATGTTAGCTGTAGAGCCTTGCGTTATTAGGTAGTAATATGTAGCGTGTAATGCCCTTAACTCTTAGGCCAGTTTCAGGGGTGTTACATTTAGTGGTATCAGAGCCAGGTTTGGCTTTCTTTAGGGTCTGTGGTTGTGTTGGCTTGTGCGAGGTGTGGTTGTGGCAGTTGTCTGTAGTCTGAGTTAGTTCTGACGAGTTTGGATTTGTTTGTCTCAGAATGCCTCATCGTAGAGCACTAGTGACCCCTCACGGAGATGCTGCAGAGGCAGTACAGCAGTTTGTGACACAGCTCATGCAGACAGTGGCTGCAGCTGCTGGGAGAGTTGGTGGAGGAGCTGGTGGTGCAGGCCCAGCTGGGGCAAATGTTGTAGGGGCCGAGTCAGAGCCCTCCAAGAATTTATGAAGCTAAAGCCGCCTTCCTTCGACGGTTGTGGTGACCATCGGGAGGCGAGCCACTGGATTACTGAAGTGGAGGACCTGCTCAGGGTGATGGGTTCAGAGGATGATCAGAAGATAGACTTCGCCACATTCCTCTTTAAGGGGGAGGCGAAGAAGTGTGGCACATGGTGATGGGTAGGCATCCCCAGCCTTGGACCTAGGAGCAGTTCTGCTTGGAGTTTAACAAGCAGTTCTACCCTGACATCAACATGGACCAGAAGATTAATGAGTATAATCGGCTGCGTCAGGGGAGAGATATGTCAGTCGAGGAGTACGTGAGGAAGCTCGTGACTCTCTCGAAGTATGCACCTGAGCCGGATGAGCACAGGAAGGCCCGTAAGTTCGAGAGCGGGCTGAGACCTGACATTAAGTCCGCTGTGACACCTCTTTGTCATCGGACTTTCAGAGATGTGTCGGATGTCGCTCTGCTGTTAGAGACCGACATCAAGGGTAGGCAGCCTGGCAAGGACTACAAAGGAAAGAGACATGCTGAAGATTCTCAAAAGAAGGAAGCTGCTCCTCCTCAGAAGAAGTAGTCTTATGGAGATCGTCGGGGAGCTTCTTCATCTTCGTCAACTGGGACGAAGTGTGGATCTTGTGGTCACTCCCATCCTGGTAGGGAGTGCTACAAGAAGACTGGTGCCTGCTTTAAGTGCGGGTCGATGGAGCACAGGATTGCTCAGTGCCCTCAGGCTTCTGATAGAGGCACCGACACAGATTCATGGGCGAGGTCCGACCAGAAGAAGCCCCAGACTCAGGCCAGAGTTTATGCTATGGCGGGAGAGCATGATCGAGTAGGTGATCGCGTCGTCTCAGGTATCCTTCAGATCCATTCTCAAGATGTATTTTGTCTGTTTGACTCTGGAGCTACGCACTCCTTTGTCTGCTCTGATTTATTGGGTAGACTTGAGTTGACTGCTGTGCCTAGTGAAGTAGCTTTATGTGTGAGTAGTCCTTTGGGTGGGATTGCTAATTGTATCCTTGATTCTGTGTGTAAGGCTTATCCTATAGTAGTTTGGGACAAGACCTTTTGTGCTGACCTCATCCCGATGTGGATGACCTGTTTTGATGTTATCTTGGTCATGGACTGGCTGGCAGAGCACCATGCCCATATAGATTGTGCAGCGAGGAGAGTAGTGTTTGATCTGCCTGGCGGGAGCCGTTTTGTCTTCACTGGAATGCAGTTCCAGGTGTGCCTGTGTTGGTGTCGGCGTTGCAGGCGGCTAGCTTCATGAGGAAAGGCTGCCAGTGCTTTTTGTGCTACCTGCCAGAGGTGCGTGAGGGATCTAGCTTGGAGAGCATCTCGATTGTTAGAGAGTTCCCTGAAGTTTTCCAGGACGACGTGCCCGGACTCCCACTAGAGAGGGAGGTGAAGTTCACGATTGATTTAGCGCCTGAGACTCAGCCCATCTCCAGGGCCCTTTACCGTATGAGTCCGACGGAGTTGAAGGAGCTGAAGGTTCAGTTGTAGGAGTTGCTCGATAAGGGTTTCATTCGCCCTAGTGTCTCGCCTTGGGGAGTGCCAGTGCTGTTTGTGAAGAAAAAGGATGGAACCTTCAGGTTATGCATCGACTATAGGGAGCTGAATAAGGTGACCATCAAGAATTGCTATCCCCTACCGCGTATTGACGATCTGTTTGATCAGTTGGCGGGCGTTGCAGTTTTCTTGAAGATAGATCTTCGTTCAGGATACCATTAGTTGAGGATTAAGGCCGAGGGCGTGCCTAAGTCTGCATTTAGGACTCGTTATGGTCATTTCGAGTTCCTAGTTATGCCATTTGGTTTGACCACTGCTCCCTCTGTTTTTATGGATATGATGAACCGGGTTTTCAAACCCTATCTGGATCAGTTTGTGGTTGTCTTCATAGATGACATCGTGGTGTACTCCAAGAGCGCGGAGGAGCATCTGAGGATTGTTTTGTAGACGCTGAAAGAGCGGGAGCTTTATGCTAAGCTGAAGAAGTGTGACTTCTGGCTCGATCGTGTAGTGTTCTTGGGACATGTAGTCTCGAAGGACGGTATCTCTGTGGATCGTGAGAAGATTAGAGCAGTGATGGAGTTGGCGAGGCCCACGAATGTTGCAGAGATCCGTAGCTTCCTTGGGTTAGATGGGTATTACAGGAAGTTTGTTGAAGGGTTCTCTAAGATTGTATCCCCGCTAACCCGTCTGTTGAGGAAGGAGATCAAGTATGAGTGGAGCGAGGCTTGCGAGCAGAGCTTCCAGGAGATTAAGAAGAGGCTGACGACGGCACCGATTCTGACTTTGCCATCTGGGACCGAGGGCTTTGAGGTCTTCTGCGATGCGTCCCATAACAAGGGACTTGGATGTGTCTGACGCATGATAAGTGTCCAAATGAGCATGATTTATAGGTGTATTTCATATATTATATTAGCACTTTTCTTGCGCTCATTTCTCCACTTCGGTTAGTTTTCCTCTAGTTTATGTTTTATTATTATCTCACAAATTTATTGGTTAAACATAAGGAAAACCAAGCTGGGAGTAATGTAGACGAAGAGACGAACGCATAGACGCAAACGGCTCAGAAAATGGAGTCCAAACGAAGAATCTAGAGCCGGTCAAAGTTTGAAGAAAATAAGTCACGACAACACATGCAACCGCATGGGGGGAGGCGGACGGTTAGGCGGACAGGACAGTGATATCCGCATAAAACCAGGCGGATGCCTAGGCGGACAAGGGAGGAGACCGCGCCTGTATCCGCGTCTCATTAGGCGGACAACTCTGAGAGGACCGCGCGCGCATGTGTAGTCTTGTCCGCATGAAACAACGCGGACGTCTACGCGGACAAGACTGAGCCACCGTGAGATGACCGCATAATTGAAGGCGGACATCTACGCGGACACGTGTAAATGTCCAGATAATTCACACAACAGTTTTCTTCTTCGCCGACTCTCTTCGACTCGCTTCTGCCTTATCCATCTACTCCGCCCACCGCCTACCTTAATTCACTCACGCGTTGTCTCCACCTCTGTCTGCAATCAATGAGCTGCAATCAATCATAAATGTTCTTCCATCTGCCTCTTCCTTTCTCCTATATAAACACACGTTCCTTCTACTCTCATCGATCCACCACCCAACATCCACACTACAGACCACACATCACACGTTCATCCCATTTCTCTTCTCCCGTCTTCTCCATTTTATTTATTTCAGATTCCACCATCCACCTCTAGTCCTACGTATACAAAATAGCAGAAAGAATGCATGAGTGACTACAGATGATTTCTACTACTCTTGTTTCTGTTTATCTATTTAATATGTTAGGCTAGAATATTTATACTCTAGGAATGGTTATTATGTGTTTGTATTAATTATGCAATATATTTTACTGGTTTTATTTAAATACAGTTGTTACGATTAAAGCTTATCTCTCGCCTTTTTAATAAATGTCATGAGTTTATTAAATTGCTTGCTAAGTCTATTTTGATCAGATCGGTGATAAATAGATAGGTTAATTAAGCCGTAAATCTGGAGAAAGCTTATTATGATTTAATAAGTTAGTATTTTCAGATGCATAAATAATTTCTCATATCTAAACCGTCCGTTTACACATATTTTGCCTGAGTTTTCATCGGACCTTGCATTTTCAGGTAAACGAGTTCTTTTGAGGCTATGATTTAGTCCTTGAGATAAGAAGAGGAATTTTGCCAATCAATTATAATTAAACCAGTAGACCTAGCATAAAAGAGCAGATATTATATTAACCTGACCCAGAGTCCCGTTTGATTTATCTATTAACTTAGTTTATTTTATCTTTCCTTTTTATTTATAATACAAGTCAATTAATCCCCCTTATTTGTGACACGCTTAGGTACTATAATATGCACATTAGTCCCACGGTTCGACATCCGGTCACTTACATTTCACTATACTACCACGACCGGGATTTGTTTGCAGCCCGACGTTTATTTTGAGTTTTTATTTCTTTTCTTTTATTTTTACACCAGTTTAACCACTCAGATATACACGTCTGCAAAATGGCGCCGTTACCGGGGACTAGATTTATTCTAGTCCCTAATCCCCGGATTATTCACTTGTTATATTAGAATATTTTGTCTATATTATTTTGTTGTTTTTTATATTAATTATCTTTTATATCTTGTTATTTTATTATCATGTTTGTTTTCTAATGTTTCAGTAAGTACGTACTAAAAAAAAAGAGCGCAACAGGGGCTGTCCGCCTAGCCATCCGCCCCAGCCCATGCGGACACTCATGCGGTCCGCCCTCCTGTCCGCCCAACGCCAAGCGGACGCCACTGAGGACGCCAGCACCCTTGTCCGCCTCATTAGCTACGGACTCCCACGCGGACGCCAATAAGGCGTGTCCGCCTTGTCCCGTGCGGACGTCCAAGCGGACGCCACAACTCCATCGCTCCGCCCTCCTGTCCGCCCCAGCTCACGCGGACGTCCAAGCAGACGTCACCAGGGCTTAAAAAAAACTCCGCGTTTCATTAAGTCTGTTCTTCCCCAAACTCTCAATTTGGTCCAGCTCGACCCGAAGAGAAGAACAAGCTCGCGACTCCAGTCCATCTCCAAATTGCTCCAGCTTCTTCATTTCTCCATCGTACCACTTATATTATTATTATGTTTGTTTCTAATCATTTTATTTTCTAATCTGTTTCAGTAGTTTCGTTTTATACACAAAAACACAAAAAAAAAATCTGTACGTGGCAAATGGAACAGGTGTTCGAACAAGAGTTTTGCTATTCACAGTATTTATGCTGCTCCGTATGTGGGGGAGCTCATGATTATGAGGATTGTCTCATATTACAAGAACAACTCTGGTTAGAAGACCAACTAGATTACCTGGAGAGAATCGCTCAGCAGGAACAGCAACCAAAGAACGAAACAGTTCATGAGGTAGAACAACACCCCACTACGGATGTAAGTTACTCTCTTCCCTCTATGGTCACCTACCGCCAGTTTCCATCCTTCTCTATGCTCTATCCAGAAGATTAGGATACTTACATCCTCAAAAATAAAGAGAAGGAATTGCCATCACCTCCCGCCAAAATATCCAAACAAAACGCCACTATCACCTTCGAAGAATTAACTTTCTCTGAAGATGATATCAATCAGCGTTCTTTCTATGAGCCTCACCTACAAGAGGAGGATGTTTACATCCTCCAAATTGACGAAAGAAAAATCATCACCACCGGGTCTTCTATTAGAACTACGTTACCGGCAGTACCTCCTCAAACACCAGATTTTGTGGAGTATTCATTTTCCTATTATATTTGCCGAAGTAACGTTTTGTTTTGATCCAGGTGGTTTCTTTTAATTACTGCCAACTTCGTTTTCCTGGCAGAACTGTTGTCTACTTTTATTTTTGATCCAGGATAACGAAGCGGGCGTCTAGCCAAAGACTTTAAAGAAGGGCAGCTTCCCGGGAGGCAACCCAGATGAACTTTTATTTTATTTGCTTTTATGCTCTTTTAATTTTCAGGTTATCTTTAAATTTTATTTTTGCTAACTTTTAACCCCGTTTGTAGTATGGTTGCTTCTAGTGTCTTATGCAGGTGCAAATTCATGTCTACACTGCAACCAAGCTACGCTACTTGAGGCTGAAGCTCAAAGTGTGGGGGAACTCCTTTACCAACTAGCAAAAATAATCTCAGGGGAGTACCAGTTTCTTTAATTTTGCTTTTAATTAAATAAAAACTGCAGAGGAGCGTTTATGTGCTTAAATGAATATTCGTGAGCTTTGTGTTCTCTCTATTTTATCTACTTATCGAAAAGGTCTTCTGAAACTTTCCCTTGTTTTTCTGGTGAACAATGAGGACATTGTTCAATCTAAGTGTGGGGGTGATAGTGTGCCCTTTTCGGTGACATTTTATGCTTAAATGCTTAATCTCTATGCTAATCTTGCGTTTGTCCAATTCAATATCGTGACCCCTTATATGTGGGTTGTTCTCTTTAAGAATAAATACTGTTATGAATTGTGGGATAAATGGTACAAATTTTAAAATTTTGATTACTTTTGAGGAGCATTTTATATGCGGTGTGACCAATGATCTGCAAATGGTTGGATTTTATTGCTCAGGGTTTCTTTCTGTCTTCTCTCTTAGGGATTGCTAAGGGGTGCTTCTCTGTTAAAAAGAGAAAGAAAAATATAAAAAAATAATAAGGGACTTGCGAGACACCATTGGTAACCAACAAAGAGAGTTGAGTGTTCTTAAATACAAAGGCGTGATGCCTACATTTTCTCATCCCTTATGCAAAAGTGAAACAATGCATGAATCTATTTTTTCTTTTGTTTTCTCCTCAATGCCCATTCTTGAGAGAAGTTGGCCATGGTAAAAGTTCTCAGAGTCACCTAAAAGAAACATTGAAGTACCTTGGATCATAACCTGAAACTCTATATTTTATTTTTACCCTGAGCACACCGATGCCACCAGTAGTTGATTTTTCACACTCCTCAATAAGTTAAAAAGAACATGTTTATCCTACCCTTCATAATAATATTTGTTAGTATTGAGCATTCCCTACTTACTTGGGTACGTGGTTTTGCTTGAGGACAAGCAAAAAGATAAGTGTGGGGGGTGTGATAAGTGTCCAAATGAGCATGATTTATAGGTGTATTTCATATATTATATTAGCACTTTTCTTGCTCATTTCTCCACTTCAGTTAGTTTTCCTCTAGTTTATGTTTTATTATTATCTCACAAATTTATTGGTTAAACATGAGGAAAACCAAGCTGGGAGTAAAGTAGACGAAGAGACGAACGCATAGACGCAAACGACTCAGAAAACGGAGTCCAAACGAAGAATCTAGAGCCGGTCAAAGTTTGAAGAAAATAAGTCACGACAACACATGCAACCGCATGGGGGGAGGCGGACGCTTAGGCGGACAGGACAGTGATGTCTGCATAAAACCAGGCGGACGCCTAGGCGGACAAGGGAGGAGACCGCGCCTGTGTCCGCGTCTCATTAGGCGGACAACTCTGAGAGGACCGCGCGTGCATGTGTAGTCTTGTCCGCATGAAACAACACGGACGTCTACGCGGACAAGACTGAGCGACCGTGAGATGACCGCATAATTGAAGGCGGACATCTACGCGGACGCGTGTAAATGTCCAGATAATTTACGCGACAGTTTTCTTCTTCGCCGACTCTCTTCGACTCGCTTCTGCCTTATCCATCTACTCCTCCCACCGCCTACCTTAATTCACTCACGCGTTGTCTCCACCTCTGTCTGCAATCAATGAGCTGCAATCAATCATAAATGTTCTTCCATCTGCCTCTTCCTTTCTCCTATATAAACACATGTTCCTTCTACTCTCATCGATCCACCACCCAACATCCATACTACAGACCACACATCACACGTTCAACCCATTTCTCTTCTCCCGTCTTCTCCATTTTATTTATTTCACATTCCACCATATCCACCTCTAGACCTGCGTATACAAAATAGCAGAACGAATGCAGGAGTGACTACAGATGATTTCTACTACTCTTGTTTCTGTTTATCTATTATTTATATGTTAGGCTAGAATATTATACTCTGGGAATGGTTATTATGTGTTTGTATTAATTATGCAATATATTTTACTGGTTTTATTTAAATACAGTTGTTACGATTAAAGCTTATCTCTCGCCTTTTTAATAAATGTCATGAGTTTATTAAATTGCTTGCTAAGTCTATTTTGATCAGACCGGTGATAAATAGATAGGTTAATTAAGCCGTAAATCTGGAGAAAGCTTATTATGATTTAATAAGTTAGTATTTTCAGATGCATAAATAATTTCTCATATCTAAACCGTCCGTTTACACGTATTTTGCCTGAGTTTTCATCGGACCTTGCATTTTCAGGTAAACGAGTTCTTTTGAGGCTATGATTTAGTCCTTAAGATAATAAGAGGAATTTTGCCAATCAATTATAATTAAACCAGTAGACCTAGCCTAAAAGAGCAGATATTATATTAACCTGACCCAGAGTCCCGTTTAATTTATCTATTAACTTAGTTTATTTTATCTTTCCTTTTTATTTATAATACAAGTCAATTAATCCCCCTTTTTTGTGACACGCTTAGGTACTATAATATGCACATTAGTCCCACGGTTCGACATCCGGTCGCTTACATTTCACTATACTACCACGACCGGGATTTGTTTGCAGCCCGACGTTTATTTTGAGTTTTTAATTTCTTTTCTTTTATTTTTACACCAGTTTAACCACTCAGATATACACGTCTGCAACGCAGCAAGGTAAAGTAGTGGCATATGGCTCTCGGCAGCTTAAGCCCTATGAGTAGAACTACCCTACCCACGATCTGGAGTTGGCAGCCGTTGTGTTTGCGTTGAAGATTTGGAGACATTATTTATATGGTGCGTCGTGTAAGGTCTACACGGACCACAAGAGTCTCAAGTATTTGTTCACTCAGACGGAGCTAAACTTGAGACAGAGGAGGTGGCTGGAGCTACTTCACGACTATGACTTGGAGATCCTCTACCACCCTAGTAGAGCGAACGTTGTGGCAGATGCTTTGAGTCGGAGAGGTGCTCCGGGTGTAGCTTGTGCTTTGACAGGAGTCCAGAGGTCGGCTGTAGAGCTACAACGTATCAGCATTTGGGTAGTCAGACCAGACAGTGCCAATATGATAGCAGCACTTCAGGTTCAGTCTTCGTTGATCGACAAGATCAGGGTTGGTCAGGAGTCTGATTCAGCTTTGTGTCGGATCAGAGAGGGGTTTCCTGTAGAGTAGAGTTCAGACTTCAGTATCTCCAGTGATGGTTGTCTGCGTTTCAGCGGTCGGGTGTGTGTGCCGGCTGATGTAGTTCTGCGCAGAAAGATCCTTCAGGAGGTGCATGGAGCCCCATATTCAGTTCACCCAAGAGTGGTGAAGATGTATCGGGATCTGCGGGAGTCATTCTGGTGGTATGGGATGAAGCGTGACATCTCTGAGTTTGTTTCGAAGTGCCAACCTGTCAGCAGGTGAAGGCTGAGCACCAGAGGCCAGCGGGTTCGCTTCAGCCCCTTCCCATTCC
Source organism: Limonium bicolor (assembly GCA_023374045.1). Lineage (NCBI taxonomy): Eukaryota > Viridiplantae > Streptophyta > Magnoliopsida > Caryophyllales > Plumbaginaceae > Limonium > Limonium bicolor. The sequence continues at coordinate 205,121,432 of CM041779.1, read as the reverse complement.
TGAGTGGAAGTGGGAGAGTGTAGGGATGGACTTTATCATGGGGTTGCCTAGGACTCTTTCAGGTTGTGACGCTGTGTGGGTGATAGTTGATCGACTGACGAAGTCTGCCCACTTTCTACATGTGAAGAAGACTTTCAGTTTGGAGCGTTTGGCTCGTTTGTACCTCGATGAGATAGTGAGACTGCATGGTGTGCCTACTACTATAGTTTCTGACCGTGATCCGCGCTTTGTTTCAAGGTTCTGGCGTAGTTTGCATAAGGCCTTGGGTATGAACCTAGCTTTCAGTTCAGCCTACCATCCTCAGTCGGATGGCCAGACAGAGAGGACTAATCAGGTCCTGGAGGACATGCTTCGCGCATGTGTTCTAGATTTTGGAGGTAGCTGGGATCAGCATGTAACTCTGATAGAGTTGGCCTACAACAACAGCTTTCAGGTACGGTAGGAGGTGCAGGTCTCCCATCTGTTGGGATGACCTGAAGGAGAGGGTCTTGGTTGGAACCGAGCTGGTGCAGGGAGCGGTAGAGAAGATCAGGATGATTCGAGAGCGTTTGCTTGTTGCTCAGAGTAGGCAGAAGTGCTACGTAGACCAGAGGCGCCTACCGCTTGAGTTTGAGGTCAGGGACCATGTTTTCTTGAGAGTTTCTCCAGTCAGGGGAATTGTTTGTTTTGGGAAGCGTGGGAAACTTAGCCCAAGGTTTGTAGGACCTTTTGAGATCTTAAAGAGGATTGGCCCGGTGGCGTACCGGTTAGCTTTGCCTCCATCTTTGTCTGCTGTCCACAACGTCTTCCATGTTTCGGTGCTGAGGAAGTACCTGCATGATCCGTCCCATGTGATCGACCACAATCAGCTTCAGTTGAGGGAGGATTTCAGTTTTGAAGCGGTGCCAACCCGCATTCTGGCTCGAGATGTTCGCCAGCTCCGTAGTAAGACCCTGGCTATGGTCAAGGTCCAGTGGTCTGACAAGACAAAGAACGAAGCGACTTCGGAGCTTGAGGATGAGCTACGTGCCAAGTTTCCCTCCATCTTCGAGCAGTGAGGTGAGTCAATTTCAAGGACAAAATTCTTTTAAGGGGGAGGTGATGTTATAACCCATAATTCGTAACCTTATATTATATCTGTTACAATGTTATTCTAAATTGGATTAAACTCTTTGCTATCAGTTGGGACATCAACGGCATTATCTTAACTGCCAAGGACAAGGAAGTCATTCGATTAATTAATTAAGGTAATTAATTTATCTGATTTATAAGGAAAGGATTTCCTTATTCTTTTCTTTTCCTGATCATTGTTATTCACGTCAGTTCAATCGTGAGGAGCGTCTCTCATCGTGGTTTGAACGAGCGTTTCTTCCTTCTCTCTCTCCCTCCTCTGTTGAGAATTGTGAAGGCTGCAGTTGCATCTAAATCGGAGGTCTTCGCTGCTATGTAATCCTTATTCGCTATTCACGTTTGGATTCTCTGATTGTGTAGGTCGGTGTTGCGTTCTTCCCTCTTTTGTTTCTGATTTTTGGAACTTCAGACTGTTGAATTCAGAGACTTCGGGGTTGCTGTCGATCTGTAGTCTGCACGGGCTGTGAGCTGTTGTGAATTGTTAGATTTTCTGCACTCTCATTTCAGGTTTGTGATGCAGTTTTGAGTTTCCAAAGTTCTAGGTTTCTCCCTTGTTTTCTGATTTTGGATTGTCAATTGCGGGATTTCAGTGGCTGCTGGTCTGTGCCGGTTGTTGCTCTGTGTGGATTGCGCTGCTGCTGTCTCAGTTCCTTGTTGTTTCTGCTAATCGTTGAGGTAGGTGGTTGCTAGATTCGGTTTGGAAGTTCAGCCATAGGGAGTTTCAACGGTTTATAATCCGGATCATGGTGTGATTTTGATTTCGTTTGGCGTTTTCTAACTGGATAAACCCCTATTGTATTCTGTGTTTTAATCTGATTTGGTATGTGAATTGTTCTCACAAATTTTGTGGTGTTTTTATGCAAATTTTCTGCTCTGTTCAACATTCTGGAAACTACTGTTTTAGCACTGTCTGAACTTCGGCCCGAGTTTTGAAGTTCGGACACTGCGTTGTGCGCTTCTGATTTTCAAAGTTTGGGTTGTGTCCGAACATCTGTCCGAGCTTCGATGTTCGGACACACCCAAGGTTTCTCTCTGATTTGAGTCTCGAACTGTGCCCGAACTTCTACGTTCGGACACAAGTTCGGACACCACGGCGTAGTTTTTCTCGTAAACTCGTCCGAACATTGGTCCGAGCTTCGATGTTCGGACATTCTGAAACTCTGTCTGATTTCAAATCGACTTGTGTCCGAACATTGATGTTCAGACACAAGTTTGGACATTTTTAAATTCTGGTTTCTGAGTCTCGACATGCGTCCGAACTTCGACATTCGGACCCAAGTTCGGACACCGCTCTGTTTTCAGTATAACTTCTTCGTCTGAACTCCAATTTGAGTGCCGTTTGCGGCGTTGGATTCCTATTAGTCTCTACTACTGTATTATGTTGTTTTGGCGTTCTTAAATGCAAGTTTTCTTCTGTCTTTGTAAACCTTCTGTTTTGGTCACTTTACTCTGTTTCTGAGCCTTGAATGGCTAGGTCGAGCTATTCCATGGTATACCATGTAGACGTCATTCTGAGTGTGGGTCATTCCCTTTCTGTTCTGTGGGGTTGACGAACCCTTTGGCTCCTTTGAGTCATTTCTGCGTTGCCGAGAGATCTGTTATGATCTATGGGTCTTCGACCCTTCTGAGTGTGTGCATTGTACTGTGTCCCCTATCTGTTTGTGAACTCTGGTTACTTCCAAACTGGGAACTCTAGTGTTCCATTATGTATTTCTTTTAGCAATGCTCTGACTATTTTGAGAACTATGGTTTTGTGCTAACCTCTGCTTCTCTTCTGTTTTCAATTGTTTTGAGCGACCTCACTGATGACGGTCGCTGCTTACTGAGCATAGTTGTGTACTCATTCCCCTACTCTTACTGTTTTTGCAGATTGATGAGCGAGGATCATCTTTAGTTCTGGAGCCTTTACAGTTTTGCATTCTGTTTGTTAGGCGTTTGACCATTTGATTTGTAGCCTTTGGGCCTTACTTCTTTTATCTATTGATTTGGGTTTTACGGATTACTTTTCGGATTATTGTATTCTGTTCAATTGATTTTCAAGTATTAATAGAAGTGTTATTTCGGGCCTTGTTTGCGAATGTTAGCTTTAGAGCCTTGCGTTATTAGGTAGAAATACGCGGCGTGTAATGCTCTTAACTCTTAGGCCAGTTTTAGGGGCGTTACATGGTTTGACCACAAGACTTTGACCATTCGCACTGACTTGTTGCGAGTGTCTCTAGTCTTAGTATCAAGGATTCGTAGTGGAGTCTCGACATATCTCATCGTCGGCTCTAGGGATAACTGTTCGGGCTCTAGAACATGAGAAGGATCGGATATGTATTTCTTGAGTTGCGAAACGTGAAACACATCGTGAACACGTCCCAACTCCTCAGGTAAAGCTAACCTGTATGCCACGGATCCAACTCTCTCAGTAATCTCATACGGCCCTACAAACTTTGGGCTCAGCTTGCCCTTCTGGCCAAATCGAAAGACACCCTTCATAGGCGAAACATGCAGGAACACTTGGTCGCCCACGGCGAACTCAAGGTCGCGTCGTCTCACATCAGCATAAGATTTCTGCCTATCTTGGGCTGCTTTCATGTTCGCTCGAATCTGCTGAACTTCAGCTTGCACTTGCTCTAGGAATTCCGGTTCTATGATGACCGCTTTGCTTGACTCATCCCAGCACAACGGGGTACGGCAAGGTCTATCATACAAGGCTTGGAAAGGCGACATCTTAATCGAAGCATGGTAATTGTTATTATATGAGAACTCGATAAGATGTAGATTATCAATCCAGCTCCCCTGTAAATCTAAGGCACATGCTCTAAGCATTTCCTCATGTGTTTGAATGGTTCTTTCTGTCTGACCGTCGGTTTGTGGATGGAAGGCGGTACTAAGCTTCAACTCGGTACCCAACGCTTCCCGTGTAGCTCTCCAGTATCCTGAAAGAAATCTAGTGTCGCGGTCAGATACAATAGTCATTGGGACTCCGTGGTGTCGGATAATCTCCCGGTCAAATAGCTCAGCTAGCTTCGCCACTTTCCAGGTGTCCCTCACCGGTATGAAGCGGGCAACCTTGGTGAGGCGATCAACAATGACCCAAATCATGTTGAGTCCTCCCCTAGCAGGTGGGAGTCCAACAACAAAATCCATGGAGATGTCATGGAATTTCCACTCCAGAATTGCCATAGACTGTACCATTCCGCCCGGTCTACGGTGCTCGAATTTTCCCTTCTGGCATGTGGGGCACCTCAAGATATATTCGGTCACATCAGATTTCATTCCTGGCCACCAGAAGTACCTCTTCATGTCTTTGTGCATTTTGGAGGCTCCCGGATGGACAAACAATGTCGAACAGTGTGACTCTCGCAGAATACGATCCTCGCTCAGCATTGCTTTGGGAATAAATTGCTCAGTGATCAGGCATTCATGCATTTGTCATAATCTGCTTTCCTTCATGCAGCTTGAAGTCATACTTTCGCTTCTCAAATGTGCCTTCTGAAATTTTATGTCTGATCTCTTTCATAAAAGGGTCGCACAGCTGAGCCTCTCGCACCTCATCAACCAAGCTGAAAGAGGCAAGCAGCGAATGGAGTGAGTGTGCTCGACGACTCAGGGCGTCGGCTACAATGTTCGCCTTCCCTTCTTTATACTGAAGGTCGAGGTCGTAATCTGATAAAAACTCCATTCACGTTCTTTGTCTCAAATTCAATTCCTTCTGGGTGAACACATATTGCAAACTTTTGTGGTCGGAGTAGATGGTGATGCTTACTCCATAGAGATATTGTCGCCATATCTTCAAGGAGAAGACAATGGCTCCTAACTCAAGATCATGTGTCGGGTAATTCTCCTCATGCTTTTTCAGTTGACGGGAGGCGTAAGCTACTACCTTGCCATGCTGCATGAGTACGCATCCATGCCCTTGCCTGATGCATCGCAATAAACTTCAAATCCCTTTGTGCCCCCTGGAAGAGTGAGAACGGGCGCTGAGGCCAATGAGTCTTTTAGGCTCTTGAAGGATATCTTGCACTTGTCTGTCCACACAAACGGTGCATCTCTCTTCATTAGTGTCGTCATGGGCTTCGCAACTTTCGAAAAGTCTCTGACAAACCTCCGGTAGTAACCGGCTAGACCAAGAAAGCTCCAAATGTTGGAAACATTCTTAGGTCTAGGCCATGACCGGACTGCTTCAATCTTAGTTGGATCAACAGAGATACCAGCGCTTGAGATCACGAGACCAAGGAAGGAGACCTGATCAAGCCAGAACTCGTATTTGAAGAACTTCGCGTATAGTTGGTTCTCGCGTAGTGTCTCAAGTACACGCCTCAAATGGCTCCCATGCTCGTCTCTCAACTTCGAATATATAAGAATGTCATCGATGAAGACACCACTGAAGTGTCTAACTGTTCACTAAATAACCGATTAATCAAATCCATGAACTTAGTTGGTGCATTCGATAGTCTGAATGACATCACTGTAAACTCAAAGTGGCCATATCTCGTACGGAATGCTGTCTTCTCAATGTCAGGTTCTCTGATGGCAATCTGATGATACCCGGATCACAAGTCAATCTTGAAGAAGACTGAAGCTCCCTTTAACTGATCGAACAGGTCATCGATGCGTGGAAATGGGTATTTGTTCTTCGCAGTGACCGCATTAAGCTCGCGGTAGTCGATGCAGAGGGGGAGACTACCGTCCTTCTTCTTCACAAAGAGGACCGGTGCTCCCCAGGGTGATACGCTCGGGCGTATAAACCCTTTATCGAGTAGATCTTTCAATTGTATTTTCAATTCGGCCATCTCAGCCGGTGCCAAACGGTACGGTGCCGTAGCAATCAGACCCGTCCCCGGCACAAGCTCGATCACAAACTCAACTGCTCTCTGTGGTGGCATGCCGAGAAGTTCCTTCGGAAACATCTGGGAACTCCGACACTACTGTGTGTCGGTGTTGAAATCTAGATCTCGCTGTAGATCTTGCACATAACAAAGAAATTCCTCGTGCCCTTTCTGAGCTCTCGGTACATGGACATGGCGGAGATGATTTTGGTCGAAGGCTCTCTCGGCCTCTAGCAGTATGATAGTGTAACCCCAGATGGACTACTGAGGAACAATCTTTGCTCGGCGCAGAGGATTATCCCCTTATACCGCTCCAACCAGTTCATCCCGACAATCAGGTCGACTCCCAAACCACTGAATTCAATGAAGGAAATGGGAAACGCCTCGCCTTTGATTTGGATAGTGGAAGCTCGGTAATATTTTGTACATCTTACCCGCTCCTTCGACGGAAGCGTGACCATGAAATCTGGCAGCTCATCTGCGTCTAGCCCCAACCTCTTTGCAAAAGATGGTGAAACAAAGGTGTGAGAGGCGCCAGAGTCGAATAGTACCACGGTATCAATGCCATTCACCGGAAAGGATCCCGTGATTATGGTGCCGCTCTTATCTGCCTGTGTTTCAGTGAGAATACTTAGGGAACCTTCCATACCGAGACCACAACCTATTGATTCATAAGCTTTATGAGTTGATGGTATAACGTAAGTGGGAAAAATCGATAACCAACACTGCTTTATTGATAATCATTCAGCATACATTGTGTGCCTCTAATACACATTTCTATCTTATTGCATGATATTACAAGCTTAATACTTCCTAAAGGTAAGGTTCAGGCGTCTGGTTTTCAGGTGTGTGGCGTTGACCACCGTCGATGGTGCCGTATTCACCGGCACAAGCTCTATCTTAAACTCAACTGCTCTCTATGGTGGCATGCCAGGAAGTTCCTTTGGAAACACATCTGGGAACTCCGACACTACCGGTATGTCAGTGTTGAAATCTGGATCTCGCTGTAGATTTTGCACATAACAAAGAAATACCTCGTGCCCTTTTCTGAGCTCTCGGTAGATGGACATGGCGGAGATGATTTTGGTTGAAGGCTCTCTCGGCCTCTGGCAGTATGATACTGTAACCTCAGATGGACTCCTGAGCAGCAATCTTTGCTCAGCGCAGAGGATTAGCCCCTTATGCCACTCCAACCAACAATCAGGTCGAATCCCAAACCACTGAATTTGATGAAGGAAATGGGAAACGCCTCGCCAATGATTTGGATAGTGGAAGCTCGGTAATATTTTGTACATCTTACCCGCTCCTTCGACGGGAGCGTGACCATGAAATCTGGCAGCTCATCTGCGTCTAGCCCCATCCTCTTCGCAAAAGATGGTGTGAAACAAGGTGTGAGAGGCGCCGGAGTCGAATAGTATCGCGGTATCGATGCCATTCACCGGAAAGGATCCCGTGATTATGGTGCCGCTCTTATCTGCCTATGTTTCAGTGAGAATACTTAGGGAACCTTCCGTACCGAGAGTACAACCTATTGATTCATAAGCTTTATGAGTTGATGGTATAAGTAAGTGGGAAAAATCGATTACCAACACTGCTTTATTGATAATCATTCAGCATACATTGTGTGCCTCTAATACACATTTCTATCATATTGCATGCTATTACAAGCTTAATACTTCCTAAAGGTAAGGTTCAGGCGTCCGGGTTTCAGGTGTGTGGTGTTGACTACCGTCGATGGTGCCGTATTCACCGGCACAAGCTCTATCTCAAACTCAACTGCTCTCTGTGGTGGCCTGCCGGGAAGTTGCTTTGGAAACACATTTGGGAACTCCGACACTATCGGTATGTCAGTGTTGAAATCTGGATCTCCCTGTAGATCTTGCACATAACAAGGAAATACCTCGTGCCCTTTTCTGAGCTCTCGGTACATGGACATGGCGAAGATGATTTTGGTTGAAGGCTCTCTCGGCCTCTGGCAATATGATACTGTAACCCCAGATGGACTCCTGAGCAGCAATCTTTGCTCGGCGCAGAGGATTAGCCCCTTATGCCACTCCAACCAGTTCATCCTGACAATCAGGTCGAATCCCAAACCACTGAATTCGATGAAGGAAATGGGAAACGCCTCGCCTTTGATTTGGATAGTGGAAGCTCGGTAATATTTTGTACATCTTACCCGCTCCTTCGACGGGAGCGTGACTATGAAATCTGGCAGCTCATCTGCGTATAGCCCCAACCTATTTGCAAAAGATGGCGAAACAAAGGTGTGAGAGGCGCCGGTGTCGAATAGTACCGCGGTATCAATGCCATTCACTGGAAAGGATCCTGTGATTATGGTGCCGCTCTTATCTGCCTGTGTTTCAGTGAGAATACTTAGTGAACCTTCCGTACCGAGGCCACAACCTATTGATTCATAAGCTTTATGAGTTGATGGTATAACTTAAGTGGGAAAAATCGATAACCAACACTGCTTTATTGATAATCATTCAGCATACATTGTGTGCCTCTAATACACATTTCTATCATATTGCATGCTATTACAAGCTTAATACTTCCTAAAGGTAAGGTTCAGGCGTCCGGGTTTCAGGTGTGTGGCGTTGACTACCGTCGATGGTGCCATATTCACCGGCACAAGCTCTATCTCAAACTCAACTGCTCTCTGTGGTGGCCTGCCGGGTAGTTGCTTTGGAAACACATCTGGGAACTCCGACACTATCGGTATGTCAGTGTTGAAATCTGGATCTCCCTGTAGATCTTGCACATAACAAGGAAATACCTCGTGCCCTTTTCTGAGCTCTCGGTACATGGACATGGCGAAGATGATTTTGGTTGAAGGCTCTCTCGGCCTCTGGCAATATGATACTGTAACCCCAGATGGACTCCTGAGCAGCAATCTTTGCTCGGCGCAGAGGATTAGCCCCTTATGCCACTCCAACCAGTTCATCCTGACAATCAGGTCGAATCCCAAACCACTGAATTCGATGAAGGAAATGGGAAACGCCTCGCCTTTGATTTGGATAGTGGAAGCTCGGTAATATTTTGTACATCTTACCCGCTCCTTCGACGAGAGCGTGACTATGAAATCTGGCAGCTCATCTGCGTATAGCCCCAACCTATTTGCAAAAGATGGCAAACAAAGGTGTGAGAGGCGCCGGTGTCGAATAGTACCGCGGTATCAATGCCATTCACTGGAAAGGATCCTGTGATTATGGTGCCGCTCTTATCTGCCTGTGTTTCAGTGAGAATACTTAGTGAACCTTCCGTACCGAGGCCACAACCTATTGATTCATAAGCTTTATGAGTTGATGGTATAACTTAAGTGGGAAAAATCGATAACCAACACTGCTTTATTGATAATCATTCAGCATACATTGTGTGCCTCTAATACACAACCATTTCTATCATATCCTGATATTACAAGCTAGATTACTCCCTAAAGGTAAGGTTCAGGGGTCCGGGTTTTAGGTGTGTGGCGTTGACCACCGTCGATGGTGCCGTATTCACCTTAATCTTCTTGATACCGTGATACAACATTCTCGACTTACCTCCCATAATTAAAACATCTCCTGACCTAAGTACCAGTTTCTCTGTGAGCTCCACACGCTTTTGCTCGCTAAATAAGAATTCGGCATTGTCACCAATGGACCAAGACACTACGGGCACTCCTCGTTCGAGAGATTCCACTGGCTCGTCCTAATCTTGGTGTAAACCAAGTCGTCCTCCTTCTTCATAGAAGTTAATAATACAAAGGTCCGCTTCTAGTGTAGGAATTGGATCAGCCTCTAGTTGCTGCGTGGTCTCTAAAGCCTGTGCGTTAACCGCTTGAAATTCATCTGGTATTGCTGGTGGTTTTGCTCGTCTTCCGCTCGTGTCTTCTGGTATGTCTTGGTATAAGGATTCTAGTCCTTTCCCAAGCACATCATCTTCAGCTTCATCTGCGCTCCACCAGGAATTCTGGTGTATAAAATCCTCCTGGACTCGCTCCTAGTTCATTGCATCGTTGGACGATGGAAATTTGCGGTTCGGGTGTCAGGTATCCTTTTAATAAGATCATATCTGGTAGGATGACCTGAAACTAATCGTTGGTAAGTGGTGAGTGGTGATGGCGGCTTCTTCGGGGAGTGGGTTTGACAGAATTGGGTAACAGATATTGAAGTTCCTATGGTGATAAATTGTATTTAACGTGAGTTCTAGTTTTAAACTAGTTCGGTTCATGATCAATTCATACGAGGATTTCTAGGCCAGTCAAGTATTCACCAGGCAAACAATTCAAAATTTTGGCATGCTCTCAAGATCAAAGGTGTTCGAAAGTACCTAAGCCGGACTTCATGCCGGTCCCATCTTGATCAATGAAATGCAAGGCCGGCTGCCTCTACGGTGTGCCCTTCTGAGCACCTTGGGACCCCTGTCCCTACGAGGTCTGCTGGGCTTGTGCATCGCCGGATGCAACCTCCTTGCCCCTCTTTGCTTAAAGCCTTGGTAGTTGCCTTTGGGTTTGGACTTTTTTGGGCACTCGAAAGAATGGTGACCCATTTGGTTACACTCGTAGCATCTCACTTCCTTCCTCAGGCCATCGACGCCGGGGTGGTTCTTCCCGCATATCTTGCAGTGGTAGTATCGGCCTCCAAAGTGGGCCTTACTGTAGTCGGAGCCAAAACCTGAGGTTTGAGTGTGAGCAACATCCGGTGTGGTAATGTCAATTCATATAAACACAAGTTTCTTTGGACATCTTACCCTTAAGCGGTTGGGATCTCAGTTGTTTTGTAGCCACTGGTGTAGGATAGGTCAGCTGCAACTGCTCAGCTGCCTTGCCGTTCTCAGTATGGGCACTACTTTCAGCGGGGGTGTTCTTCTGGTCTTGATGGAAGTGTTTCCCTTTTCTTTTCTTCCAAGCTTTGGTTTGAGGCTGCTCCTCTGAGCCAGCATTCTTTAAGTTAGACTTGCGCTTGAGCGCATTCTCTTCGTCCCTTAGCTGGACGGTGATTTCAACCCGTGAGGTGGCATGGTAACACTCGTGAGGTTCTCGGGTGTTAGAGAGTGCATTCCACATAACAAGTTACTAATTCATTTAAACAATGGCATAATGGGCTTGAATTAAGGTTTGCCTGGAGGAGGTAAAGCGGGTGTAACCCATGCCGTACCGGAGGCGATGGCTCAGGCTGCCATAGAAGCGGTCGATCAACACCTGTCCGGTGTACCCCAAGTCAGCTAGTAGACGGAGAATAGAGGTGAAAGTTTTGTAGTACTCATCGACGGTCATCTTATATGTCATCTTCAAAGCGTCAAGCTCCAAGCGCTTCTTGGTCTTAACGTGTTCGGGGTAGTATTTCGATCTAAAGAGAGCGGTGAAAGCTTCCCAGTCGAAGGTCGGATCAGCGGTGTGCTCGGCCTTGACAAGTTTCCACCAATCCATGGCGGTATCCTTGAGGTAGTAGGCGGCTATCCTCACTCGAACTCCAGCAGGAGCTTCGAGAGTCTCGAATGCTGTCTTCATTTCAGCAATGTAAGCCTCTAGCTTGGCGGGGTCGCTCTCGCCTCTGAAGCAAGGAGGTCGGAGATCTGCGATGGCCTTTACGCAGTTTACATCCCGGGGTTGTGGTGGGTCGGGCTGTTGCTGTTGTTGCTGGTTTTGTTGGGTCTGCTGGACAGCAGCAATAACCTGCGGTAGCATCTGCGCTATCATGGCAGCGACGATCTCTGTTATCGTCTGCGTGCCCGGCTCATCGGTGGCCTCCCCTCGGGGTCGGCCTCGATCTCATCCTGACATCTGAACATTTAACATTTACATAAGGAACTGTGACCAAATGGTCTTGAATTTATGCAGTTGTATCGTCCTTCCGGGCGTTAAGGGGTATCCGTAATGATTACGGTCATTCAATGTAATACCCCTCTCGGTAAAAATGTAATAATCACTCTTGTTAACAATAATGAATACGTCTCACAGCGGAAGGTAGAACGGTAATTAAAAACTCACACGGGTGTTACCCGCCATCCCTCGCCCATATGAGTGTTGATGCAATACAAAAAACCTTAAGAGAACAACAACATAATAACACAACCCGCGGTGACAACGAGATACCGCCTATACAACCATCTTAGTCCAAAAGCGTAACGTTTACAGTGAGCAACTAGTTATATCCCAAATACGTCCAATACCAACATCGAAAAGCAAACGACAGTCTCAAAACAATAAAGAGTATGTGCGGTAATTCCAAAATCCAAAAGCCTAGCTACCCGGCCCCGCACTACGGCTTCATCCATGCTCAGCAACCTGCATAATGCCGTAAGGCTCAGCGATACACGCTGAGTATGCCGGGTCTGGACCCTAGTGGTCATTTAAGTCATATTAACCATCTTTTAATTAGATTCATTACATGCATAGCCGGTTTACAGTTTATAATGAAAGCTGTAAAACGCAAGTAAACATACAACACTCACTTCAAATATACACCCAACACAGCACCACATATCCAAATAACAACAGAGGCGATAACCTGCACAACATTTACCAACTATATCACATTTACATTGGTTGGCCCCCCGGACCCTCACATATCACCTGATTTGGTTAGCACTATCGGGCGTCAATTAGGACAACCTGAAATAATCTCACTTGGATAGTAGTCCCAAGCACAATGAGGTACCCATTCACTTAGCCTTTTTAAAAGCGTCCATACTTTTCCTTTTTAAAAGCGCCCATGTTATCACCATGCCTGTCGATCTATCTAGGCTCGATCAGGGTTATACCACAGTAAACCCGATACAGGTTAACTCAAGAGATCTCAACGCGCGACCAATAGCCAATGACTAACTGGATTAAGGTAAACCATCACATTTATCCACACTCCATCATTGTCTTAGTTAGTCAGTTAAACCGTTACAGTTTTTTTTAAACATGGAGAACATCACTTATTTGTTGGCTGCCAGTGGGTCTTACGCATGCCTAGAATTATTCTAGGTAGTATTCATGTTCGAGTCAAAGCTCTAGAGACCGGCAATGTCGTGTCTCGTTTCCTAAGTATTTTACTTAGGTTATAGCTACATAGTTTATAATACTTAGCGTATTATGTCAGACAATTGCAATCACAATCACATTACTCGTATATGTAGGTTTATATAGGTCGATCTATAGTCGACGTAGTATTAGTCCCGAAGGACGTTCGTGCATAAATTAATAATGCAGTAAAACACAGGTAATCCATCCATACACACATCCACACACATCTCACACACGTTATAGCAACAAATCCGAGCCCGAGGAATCCTCAGGACAACCTGGATCAAAACCCTTTACATACCGTACACCTAGTCCAAGGTTACGCAGTGTAGACCACTAAGCGTTTCGAGCGTGCTCGTCTGAAATGCGATCTAAAAATACGAAGAACGCTAAGTGTCAATCCACCTGACAAAGTGACTCGGTATTTCCGAATAACGTCGGTAACCCCGGTATTACATCCCCGGATTTCAACTGTTATTTGTTAAGGTAACGTTATCCTAAAAACTCCTTACTTGTAGTACGTATTAATACTCGGTTTAGCAAAGGAGTTGGTTTTTTAAGTATGTCATAGTTAACATTTTCGAACGTAGGAATGTATATTTTCCAACCCATAGTATTTTATAAGCGTTACGCTTTTACATAAGTTCATTCGTCCTCGTATATTTAATTCGACTGTTTAGCTTGCATGCATAGGTTCGTGTTATAACCTATTGTTGCATGCATGGTTATATTATAACCTATGGTTGCATGCACCCATGCAACGTTAGTTTATATTGCATGGTATATTACTATTCTCTAATATACCTTATATTATACAACTCATTATTAATGTAGCAAGTTGTATCCATTTAAAACCTTATGACTTTATAATATATAGTTATACTAAAAGGTTAGTATTTAACATTTTCTATTATATGGTTTGTAAACTATAATATATATGCATATTATTTGCGCCGGTTATACATATACATATATATATATATATTGTAACACCCCTACTCCTAATCTCGTAATATCGCAAGTCGTAGCATAAACAAAAACATAATTCGCAGCGGAATATAAACTAAATCGTTTGGTGTTACACGCCGTCACTCACCATATGAGTAACAAGGAAACCTTATTCCATCAATCAACTCCAACTCTCAACCGCTGTGACGACCAGATACTGAACAATCTTAAAGTTACAATCCAAATCCAAAACCACACAAAGCAACTAAACTCATTACATCAGAAACTCCACAATACGGTACATCATAGAAATAAGAGTACTTTATTGAAAATACTTTAACTACCCCACGTCCCGCACTCCGTCTTCATAACTCCGTTCAGTAACCTGAAATATTTGGCCCAATGAAGGGCTCAGCAAACTATATGCTGGTATGCTAAATGTCGTCTTAAATCATTTGGATCCCTTAAGTTATTTAGCCATCTTGATATTAGATTCATTACATGCTGAATCGGTTTACAATAATAGTATCAACTGTAAATGTTTAAATAAGCACACAGTAGGTAATCCAACAATATCATCACATAACCAATAACCAATACCAAAAAAGATATGTGTATTAATTAACCGTTCTTGTTCCTAGCCTTATGGCCCTTATCCTTTTAACCAACCACTTAAACCTTCCAATTAATTTCCACTTTGGGCGTCATGTTAGGACAACCCATAATAACTTGATACTGGACAGTAGTCCCCTGGGTCCCAAATAAATGGAACCATTTGCCAGCTAACCCTTTGGTCCTGGATTTCTTATTTGCCTTGAAGACGACCAATTCGGCCGAAGCCTGCACCAACAGTAGTGCCCTCTGCCATCATCGAGTGTGGATGTATGAATTTCCTTGAGTGACTCTTGATAGTAGTCCCTCGTAGTGATCACGCTGTGCAACTAGGTAGTCGAAACTAGCTGGATTCCTCTCTTCCAAATCTTTATGTAACTTAGTCCTTTAATCAATGACACAAGATCCATTCCTTAAGTTTAAGACTATGACAACTGACCGCCGGTTAGGTTCTCGTAATACCTAAAGGTCATCTAGTCTTGCTCGAGTTTAGATGTATAAACTTTCAGTCATAAGACGTTCGCATAAAATAAAACGCAATGGTGTCCAGCAATACAGTTTACAAGATCATATGCATAAAATCACAGATATCGCTCTTAGCAATTAAACACCCAACATCTGGACCTCAGGAAAATCCTTAGGACATTCAGACCACACAATTAACATACCGTTCACCGTGACAGTTGTTAGTGTGACAGTTCACGCCCTGTAGTTTCCCCCCGTGATGCTGTTATACGTACATGCAAATACCGGGTAACGTTAATACGACTAGCGCTAACTATTAAAGTATAGTTGATACAGAACTAATACCCATGGTATGCTAACCCCGTATGTTCCTTAATTTCTCCCAGTTATTGAACAGTGGTTCGATGTAGTTATCAGTTCGTTATTTTATGTAGCAACTACATGTGATAATGAATTTCCACCTTATAGTATATCTCCTTCTCATTAATTATATACTCATAATTGTTTTCACTTGTTCTATATATTAATACAATTCGGTCATTTTCATTATAACCACAATTATTAACTTTACATTATACTATAAAGTACATTTTAATTTCTTAATTAATTAAATCACAATTCAACCTCAACAATTCCGATATTTACTATTTGCTCACAATAACTTTTGTAGATTACTAAATAGCCACATAAATTTTGGCTTTGGCAATTATTTCCCCAAAATTGCATTTTAACCCCAAAAACTTTATATAAGTTACATATTAACTTATAAACTATAGTTTTAATATTTAATTTGCTTAATAACCAAGTGAACACTTATATTTCTAATAATTTGCATCCGCCCCTATTTAAATTCCAGATCTACATATAAACTTTTATAAATTACAATTTCACCCCAAAACTTTTATAAACTAAATATTTTATGTGATAAATCATTTTAACCCAAAGTTTTTGGTCAACACTTTGACCGAAGCCTAATTTCATAATTATACTTTAATATACTCAGAAAATCCTATGTAATTCGGTTTTACTCTAAATTTTCAAGAAATTACAAAATAGCCCCAAAACTTTATAAATTGTTATTTTAACACTTAAACGCTTGTTTAATTTAACCAAAATTCATAATATTAATTCCTACCTTAAATTATATCATAATTATGCCAAAAACACCATTAACTCTCAGAAATCATCGTATGTTCCCAAACTTTTCAAAATTTACAATTTAGCCACATAACTTAATAAACTAGCCATTTAAATACTTGTAGCTATTTTTAATATACCCAAAATTTATAATATAAGTTAATGTATATATGTAGCTCAATAAAACCCAATTTTCATCATTGGTTTTCGGCCATAATAAAATTTACCATATGGTTTTCAAAACTTGGTTTATAACTTATAATAATTACATATAATGGAATATAAGCCATATAACACTTCTAAAAATTATGTTACTGTCTTAGGATGATTATAAGCTAACAATTAAGCATTTAATTCCTAGATAATTCCGCTAGAACATATAGGTATCATATTTAATTTTGTGACCCAAAAATTATATCTTAAGGTGATAATCTTACCTTGTATGTTACAAGTAATTTTCTTGGTATTGTGACATAATTTTCGGCTTTAATTGAATTAAGGTAGGGTACACAATTTTCTACAATAATTAAGAGCTTAAACCAAGCTTACACTTAGTAGATCTAATGATAGAAACTTACTCTCAAACCTTAAATGATTAAGGACTTGATTTCACCTTGAACTCCCAAGCTTAATTCATTTGAAATTGTAGATCCAACATTCGGTTATTATACATGAAAAGGAAGAGGTTTAAGAGTTAGTTCTTGATGTAGATCTTAGGTAAAATTTACAAGGTGCTGTCAAGGAATTACCTTAGGAATTTCTCCTTGAATTTTCGGTACACCTTGGGATGGATGGAGATCAACTTTCCTTCATGAAAATTTGATGAAGAAATCATTGGTTTAGAAGATAGAATTTTCGGACATACAAGAGTAATGTATCTAGGATTTTCAAACATAAAAATACCTTAGATTAACCTTGATTACTCCTTGGATTGATGATGAATCAAGAAACCTCCTTGGAGTACAATTTGTTGGCGAATTCTTGTATGGTTGCTAGGATGATTCTTGCTTCAAGACTTGGTAGAATTAACTAGGAAAATTACACAAAAATGGTGTTAGAACTTAAGACACCATTAATGGAGGAAATGAAAGGAAGAAGAAAAAGAGAGGAAAGGGAGAAGCTTACCAGCTCGGTTGGATAGGAATGAGAAGAGAATGAAGTGAACGTATTGTATATTAAAATGGGAATTGAAAATCTGATTTGGCTTTGTTTATTGGTCAACTTGGTTAGGTTTGTTAGGTAAGCTTTTTTGTTTAATTGATTAGCTCTGATTCTTGGCTCCAAAAGTCTTCATTTTCAGTCACACTTTCGGCAAGGATAATAGGAAAGAGAAGACTTTGTGTGCCACTTGAAAACAAGATGACAAGGCAAGGTGGGTAGCTTGTTTCTTTAGAATTTTCTATGTTGATTTCGTCTTGTTTTTCCATGCAGGCTTACGGCAATAAGGCTGAAAGTAGCCACTTGAATTCATCTACTGAAGTCATGAAGTCAAGCTTATTTAGGTGGGTGCATTACTTTGATTTTTATACAGCAATCAAGCTCCTTATTCCTTGTCATTTTCGGAAACCATGGATGGAGATTAGTTAATTAATCCTATGGTGGAAGACATGAGAACAAGGTGAGTATATTCCTTTTGATTTTTAAACAACCTTTGCCTTGATTTCTCTTGGTGTCTCTCACGGTAATGGTGCTGGGAATGAGCTGATTCATTGATATATATTAGACTAATTTCAACATGTAACTAAAGTAGATCGAGATCTTAACTTTATATATTAAATTCATGACTTTTTCTAATGCTAATCTCCTTGTCATTTTTGGTGCAGGTTTTCGGTAATTGGAGACCAACTTGGACTAATATTCTCCTGCCATGATGTCACATAACATGTGGAAGGATGAGTCATCAAATTCCATGACAATTTATAAGCTTAAAACATGCCAAAGACATGTTATGGGATTGATTTTCAACTTGATTTTTGACACATTATATTAAATTAAGATCATATTGTAACATGTTATAGGTTACAACATTTATTTGGTACATTTATACCAAGGTAAAAGATGAAAGTTTTTAAGGTAAATGTTGAATTTATAGTACTTTTTGAGTAGATTTTCGGCCCTATTTGAAATACCCCGAACTTAAATATAGGGATTAAGATTAATCTAATACGTAATTAAAGGCCAATGACGCCTAAGCAATATTGGTAAGGAAAAATAAATCCAAAGAAATGAAGAAATGCTTAAAAAGCGAAAAACGCTAAATAAGCGTTAAATAACCATAGGAGGTATGAGACCTCGGTTAGCGTATTATAAGGATTCTAAAGGCTTAATTAAGTCTAAATAAATATGAGGGAACAAATCCCGAAGAAAACGGATCCTTAAAATGGATTAAAATCACTAATGAACATTAAAGCGCGTTTTTCGAGGTAACCGGGAAAACGTGTCTTTAAGCGGGTCAAATAGACTCGTAACAATTTTGGTCAACTAAATAATCATTAATAAATATTAGTGAAGCTTTGGGACCAATAAAATCAATAAAACGAGAGATTAGTAAAAACTGTCAAAAACGGGAAATTGTGGGGTAGAAATATAATTAACACAAACCTATGTGTCCACTTTGAAAATAAAAAGCAAAAGTAGTATGTGTGTGTATGTGTGTGATCGATGGGATTTTTCCCCCCCTCTCACACTCTCTCACACACCCCTCTCTTATACACAAACAAACAAAATAATAAACACCCCACTCACCTTTATTCTCTCTCTCCTATCTCATTTCTTTCCTCTCACGTGAATACACACCCCTCACACTCTCTTTTCTTCTTCTTCCCCTACCTCCATCGATTTCCATGGTGAAGAAGAGAACCCACAAAACCTCACCTTCTCTCCTTTGTAACTCTCTCCACACACTTCCAAAAATTATAAAAATACCACCATTGTAATCCCCTCCTCAAGAGCTACATTTTCATCTTTCCAAAATCCGAAAACAAGCATTTTCGATTTTGAGGGTATTCCCCATTTGAAGCTTCAACGCCACCATTAGAAGGCCCTTGTTCTCCTTGTTCTTCTAAGGTAAAAATATCTTGAAAACTCCATCTCTTTCTAGCCTAAATGGCAAAACGAAAATTAAGACTAAACCTTGTTTGGTCTCTTGTATGTTCAGCCGATTTTGGCATTGTGGTGGTGTGAGAAATCTTGTTCTTGAGCTATCCCAAACAGCCCTTGTGCTTTTGAAAGGTAATAAATTTTCTAAACCCTAAAACCTAGATTGAAACTTGATTAACGGTTAGGGTTAGTGCTTAGTATTGAATGGTATATGTGAATGGTTGTAGTGTTAGAGGGTTGAGATTTCAAAACCGGTAGAGAAGAAGAAAGAAGGAAGAAGAGAAGGAAATCTAAGAAGAAAACAAGGTAAGGAATGCTCACCTTGGTGTAGTCTTGTATATGTATGTGCAACAGATTTTTAGTAAAAATGTGTATTGAAAAATGGTAATGCATTAGTAGTATAATGAGTAAGAGGAAAATAAGTAGTTTGAAGTCTTTGAAAACATTGTAAAAACTGTTACAAAACAGATTGAGAAATGAATATAATGTGCAGGAATTTTTAGTAGTGTTTTAGTATTGAAATTGTGTATGGGAGCTTGTATATTGTTGTTGTGTGAAACAGGTGAAATGAGTATTGAATTGTGAACAAGCATATGTGGTGAGAGTGTATAAAATATAGGGGAGACGATGGCAAAATTTGCCTAGGATTATAACACTTAGTAAACTAGAAACTAGGTGGTTAATAGATGTTGTAACAGATCTTGATAGAGAAAGATAAAGGAGTAGGTTGGGAGAGATAGATAATGTATAGTGATGTACTTGGAACTCTAGGAATGACATTAGAAGAGGTGGTTAGAGAAGGGGAGAGTAAGTGTCAAAATCTGTAGCAAAGAAATATTAGATTGCATTGTAGAGCTAAGAAGAAATAGTGTGCAAGATTTGGTAAAGTGAATGTTGGACTTGAGTATGGTATTATTGCTGCTGGAAATGAATTGGCTTGGTAAGAGGAGGTATTTGGGATGCTAGGAGTGACATTGGTAGAGGAAGTATTGGATGTTAGAAGTTGGAACAAAAATCTGTAGCATTGGAGGATGAAAAACTGTTGTAAGTGTGGAAAGGAAGTGATGAAATTGTGTAAGTGGATTGATGGATTTAGTAAAGCATTTGGTGGATGAACTAAGGGGTATTAGGAGGTTTAAGTAGTGCTATAACATGGGGGATTAAGTGTAGGAACCATGGGGAAATGTTGGGTAAAAGAGGGGACTGAAACAGAAATTAAAATGCAAATACTGGGCCGGACCGAACTTGCGACCGGACTTGCAAGTTCGGTCGAGCCCAGATTTACAAAGACGGGTGAGCTACTGGAATCGACCGAACTTGCGACCGGACTTGCAAGTTCGGTCGGACCAGAAATTTTCCCCCGTCTGTAACCTACTGGAATCGACCGAACTTGCGACCGGACTTGCAAGTTCGGTCGGCCAGAAAATTTTCCGAGGATACCTACTGGAATCGACCGGACTTGCGACCGGACATGCAAGTTCGGTCGGTCCAGAAAAATTTCCCGAGGATAGCTACTGGAATCGACCGAACTTGCGACCGGACTTGCAAGTTCGGTCGGGCCAGAAATTTCCGGTGTAGATAGCTACTGGAATGGACCGGACTTGCAAGGTCGGTCGCAAGTCCGGTCCAGTCAAAAAAAAAAATTATTTCAATTAAATAATAATTATATATATGTATATATATATATATATATATATATATATATATATATATATATATATATATATATATATATATATATATGTATCCCACATATATATAAATGTACATGTATGAAGCATGCTAATAGTAAGTAAGAAAATAAAACTTAAGGTAATGAAAATAAGTAAGTAATGTGTAAGTGTAGGAAGCTTAAGGACTTAGTAAGTATGAATTAGTAAACATAGTAAGAGCAATTGAATTAAGTAGTAATAGTTAGATTAATCGTTTGAATGTATGTATATCATAGGATTTGAATTGTGAATACCGGAGGAACATTGGGATACAAGTACAACGGTGAAAGGTATGATTTCTTCATGCCCTGTATCCTAATCTGGTTACCCCGATTTGTGTGCTTATTTGACCACCTAATAAGATAAATGCATGAACCGGATTACATTGCACTTACTTGTGCTTGTTTACATTGTTCTTGATATTTGTCTTGAACAATAGTTTGTATAATTCATGAAACATATGGATGATGATGATGTGTATTGTATTTTGTAGTGTACTTGTATGTTGCACTGTATTTCGTATGGATGTGTATATGAGCTTGTACTGTACTATTGTGGCTTGAATGTTGACTTGTGCTAATTCCTAACTAGCTAACTCCTAACTTAAGTGAGTAAATTGGAATGAGTACAAGTCCGATATAGCTTCGGCCACGCGTGAGGATGAGGAGACACAAGAGGTTGGATCCGATTCCTGGTTCGTAAGCTGGTCCACGGCCCAAATCCCTTAAGTGGGTAGCATCCTGGATTAGTGAACCAAGTAAATCCCGGAGGTGGGACGGAGTAGTCCCCAGGGCCGGAGGTCCCGACGACTTAACTTGAGTAAGAGTAAGAGTAAGTAAGTAAGTATGAGTATGAGAATGAGTAAGTATGTGTATGCATGGAGTAAATGAGTAAAAGAGTAATCTCCACCCGTTTAACCCGGGTGGACCAATATGAGCTAACAAGTTATTGGATTGTGTATGAATTGCGTATGTATTGTATATAGTATTGTGTATCATGGAATTCAGAAAGGTAAGTATGTATCGTTGGGCTATATGGTTTACTATGTATGAACTGAAGTGTATGTATGTATTCTTGCGTAGAGTATCGTAGTATCTGTACGAAAGCATGTATGCAGTATGTATGAATAAAATGAACCGCATGTATTCGACCAAGTGGTCGGCGTACCCTCACTAGTACGCGGGGTATGCGGTTATCATGCTCGGCGAAAGCTGACCCCTTCGGGGGACATTTTTTAGTGTGCAGGTACCCGAAGCGAATATGGTCAAGGAAGAGACCGGAGGCACGCCCTTGTAATTAGAAAGTAAGGTAGTAGCGAGGAATGGGTAGTAAGTAGTCTCTTAGTGAGTATGTAGGAACTTGGAAGAGGTATTAGGACTTGTATAAGGATCCTAGTAAACTCGGTATGTAGATTATATTGTATTGTATTTGGAGTATTGTATTGAATGGAGATTGTAGCAGTATTTGGTAAAATGGAGAATGTATTGTAGATTTGTAGTACTCGGGATTCCGGTCCATCAGACCGATGCTGTATGTAGAATCAGTAGCCTTGTTGGTCACGTGGGTGACTAACGGCATTGTATCACCCATTGTATGTAAGTATATATCCGCTGCGAGTACCTGATGAGTAAGGAAATTGGACGTTAATGACTGTATTAATAGTAGGGGTGTTACAAAAAGTGGTATCAGAGCGAAGTATCGCTCTGATGACTGGAAATACCGAGCTTAGGAATACCGAGTTAGGAATTAGAAGCTTAGGGCTAAGGGTTGAGTGTTAGCATTAGAGATGTGCTAGTTAGGAATCCCCGGTGAGTACCGGATACCTACAATACCAGTCCCGCCCGCCGCGAACCCCATTGTATAACTTGGGAAAGGACGCCAGAGAGAAGGAAAGTCCTCTCATACTCGGGGAAACCCGATCTGGCAGTTGTGAAGCAATCACACTGTAAACAAGAACCGACATATAGTAAATTCCAGGGATTGGAAGCCCGGAGATGGATCCCGGTTAAACCGCAATACCCGCACTCCATAGCGGTGGAACGAGCACTCCAACCACGAGGAGGCTGCAACTTACAACAGCATGGGGCGACGTGCTTAGCAGTCGCGAGACCTAGCTAGACAACCAGCAGTAGGAAAGAAGCACTAACCATGTAGTGAAATGGAAAAGGAGTGATGACAGAACCCGAGGCACAAGTCTACGGGATAGTAATACTTGAATAATACCACCAACGGCATGCCAGCTGACTAAGGACATAGTCAGGAACGGTTAACTCCAAAAACCCCAACGCCAATGAGGTTACAATACCTGGCCAGTATAGCTTACACAGCTACAAGAACATCTACGGGATATAATCCGATAGGACTACAGGAGTAGTGCCTAAACAAGGTAGGCTCAGTAAACACCATAAATGTGTGGGAACGAGCCACAAGGGACGACATTAAACCAAATAGAATGGGAGTCTCCAAGGATTGGAGAAACATCCCGATTATCAACAATCACGTCAAGATCATTGAGAAGCTACCTAAAGGATCGAGTGTACCAACTATAGGTCAATGAGATCAAGGGAAGAGTCGACAGGACTATCAAATACTAATGGAAACCATACCGTGATCGGTATAGGATTACCCAAAAACCACCAGTACCACGCACTTGCCACGGCAAGTGCAGTAAGGACAGAAGTACGTAAAGAACTCTAACACACCACAGGTACATAGTAATGTACCGTGACTACAATGAAGCAACTATGGGATCACAAATCTTGAAATTGAAAGAATGGAACCTTTGTAAGGCCTAACGGCCCGACCACTGTATTTAGAACATACCAGTCAGCGAGAGGCTAGACTTGGTCAAGACCTCAAACGTGGCTATGCCATGAGAGACTTCTTTTAACACCGAACCACTGTTTTAAAACCCAAAATTTTCTTTTCAAAACCTCAAACCTCTTTTAAAAACCTTGGATTTTAAAACCGAACCAACATGATTATGGTGAGTATCATAGATTGATACAAGAGGAGTTGACAATAGAATACTTCACCTAGGCGTGTGACGAACGCTACGAGTGTACCCGTTACGGGATGTGGGACAACCGCACTCCGAAGGAGCTTGCGGGCCCGACATATAGTTGGGTAAGTGGCAACGTATCAACATGGTACCCCACGTATGTGCACGTGTAGTGTACGACACACGGGAAGTAGTCAGCTCCGTTCTACGGACCATCAGTGAGTTCAAACCAGAACAACTGGACACCTCAGACAATTCAGCATAAAGGAACTCAGAAGACCCATCTGAAGATAAGGAGTAAGAACTAGGAAGTGCAAAAGGCACAGACTAAACAGTATAGACATTGGATATGTCTCAAATAATCTAAGCAATTACCTGACAGCTGGATGGAATGCCCAGCCTAAACACATGAAGGCGAATGCCTAATGTGAACCTAACAATGCTCAACAAACGGGACAGAACTCCCAAGAGCAACCCCAAGATTACCACAAGTACACTCCATCATTGAAGGGGATATCAAACCTAGTCCTAAGCACTAGGAGCAAGTGTAAACAGTCTACCCAAGAACGGGAGACGTTACAACCCAAAAGGGGACGACTCAGCTACAATACCATAAGACGGTATAGAGGACGACACACGTTATAAACATTAGCCGGATGTAGCGGCACAGCCACCAACACCCAGGAGCGATCCTTGAAGGGTGTCTGCGTTAATAACAGTCGAGCAACCGTAACGACATGAGCACGGGAGCTAAAACGAACACTCGGTTAGGACACCGAAGGGATTTCACTTTACAGGAAATGCCCTAAAATACTGAGAGGCACCTATTAACACCTGATTGCATAAAGGGTCTCCTATGAACGGAAGCGTGATGCCACGACTTACCATGGAGCCCAATAATACCTCCAACCTATGACGGTATACGTGGAGTGGAAACATGTATAAGCCGCTTGCAAAGAGCATAGCTTGCAGCAATACGGCTCAGAAGTCGTAAACCAGATACGTTATATAAACTTAAACGGTTGCAAAACCGGCACCAATTGTTAACAAGACCTACAAGAGATATTGCCTCATACGACAAGAAATCAACAACTGGACCATAAATCCAACCCAACATCCTGAGTGGCTTGTAGTAATGGCCACCTCAGTGTCACTGTCACTAGAGCACCAGTCTAGTATACAGTTGACGGAGTTAAATACCCCTCATGCCTTCTGTAGCAATTGTACACAGAGGCATAAGAATCATGATAATGCCAACAATGGCCTAGTCCACACTTGGACACTACGAGAACCCAAGGGAAAGTACCCCTCGTTAACCGAAGACCACCAAGGTGGTGAAGATGTGAATCCTTAGAAAGGTTTCCATCTATTATAACAGTAAAGCCTACGCATATAGATATTGCCAAGAGGCGATGGAATCAGGAAATGAGATTTCCAAACCATTACGACTTAAGGGAGTAAGTATACTCCTCATGCACCCAAGCATGTGGTGAACCATTACATAAATACTCACATGGTAAACCTTGTCATGAGACCTATGAGTGGCAACAACCTCTCAACCAGAACTTCATTTACCAATGATAGAACGGGACCAGGAAACCCTTGGAGTTTCACGGGATGTCCTGGTAAAATACATACAAGCAAAACTACACAGCCAGAGCCTAAACCAATGCTCAGCACCGAAAGGCAATAATTAACAAAGCAGTTAATGTGAACGCACACTGAACACCATGAATGATTAACGCTCAAGAGAGCTTATGACCCGATGAGTTATCTCATCCTTGGTCAACCAAGATACTTGGTGAATTGTATCACAATAATGAAAATGATGTGAGGTAAGCCAACCTACACATGAAACCTAGACTGAAATAAAACATCCCCACTATGGGAAGATAGTAGTAGTGCGGTATGCTACGACAACCGTCATACACACGAACATGGGAAACCCCAGGGTATTCATACCATAAGGGAATGGTGCCAATGACAATGGCAATGAGTAAAGAGAAACTATCACAGTAACGGAAACAGTAAAAACAATGTTGTATAATGAGTAAGAATACGGTGTGCAACAAGCGACCAATATGAGGAAGTAACAGATAATGACACGGAGTATAAGTACGAAATAACAGGCAGAAATATTCTTTCCCATCACATAAGTGACTTACTGTCAAGCGTTTACGCCTCTGCACTCTGTATGACTGAGTGTTTTGGTATTGCACTTGTGCAGCTAATGATCTAATGGGATGGCTAGGGATATGGAGAATGTAAACCGTAGTAAATCCTCCTTTTCACCAACAAACATGGCATGAGCCAGCTAAGGAAGCTTGGCAACAAACCGTGTGGCCTAAGGCCAAAGAAGCACGAAGAGTGTAAACACACTAACAATCATAAGATGTGAATTCCACTGGAATAAAAGGTGAAAGGAGACTTAAGAAAGTCATTAGGACCGACGCATATTAAGGCAAGGTCATACAAGTAAAGACACTTGTACTGAACCAGAAGAACTGGTATGATTCAGAAACTATTGACACCAGAGGAAGCACTACAACTAAGTAGTGACTTAACCTCGCCCGACAATAAGTCGGAGGAACTTAATGAAAAATCGTGGAAGCACGAATAGCATGTGCAGTAGACTACCAGAGAGCTGGTTACAATCTAAAACTAATTATAGTTCAAACACGGTAAAAGAATACCGCGATTGTTTAGTAAACCTTATTCCTATAATGACGGATAAAAAGGTGATGTATAGCACATTAAGGATAACACGAAGGGTAAGTAACCCGAGTTATCAGGGTCGCGCAGCAGAAGCTAGTGGGCCCTAGCTAGGAGACAAGATACCTAGTAAGTATAATAGAATGGCTATTAATGCCTTGAAGCCTAATAGGCTGGAACCAAATTAATTATGAGTTAAATAAACTCATATAGGAATCCTTGGTGCAAAGACTAAACCGTTGGTATGGTTAAGACCCTTTGACCGGAGCATATTCTATAGTATACCGTAGTGAAGCTAAACGCTTCAGTTTGCCCAAATTGATTAAACCAATGTTTAATAATAATAACATATGGTAGATTACGTGGGCGTAATCCCTTTTAAGGGGGGTAGAGCGAAAACCGCTTAATGCAAGTTTTATAAATAAAACACATAAAACTATAATGTGCATAGCACAAATGAGAAATTATTCGATGAGTGGTACCTACGTTATATAAACATACGTATTCATTCATATTGAATTGTGGTAACTAAGCATTAGACATGCAAATACCATAGGGTGAATGTACCCATCTTGTAACACCAGTGTAAGAGTATTGGTAAAGAAAAGTAATGAGTAGGGGACGGAGCTCCACAAGTATTGTAACCATTGAAGAAGTAGTACGAAATGAATGAGGATAGTAGATGAATGAAGTTTATGAGTAGTGGGATCGTAAGTAAAATATGTGAAAACAATTGAAACCAACTAAATCTTATAAGTGTAGTATTCCGTAGTTAGAATATAGGAGATGATGGTGAGTAATGGATGGAAGTAGTGAAGGTTGATGAAATGAGCATTAGGACTGAACCATGGAGTAAAGCATTTGGGAAGTAGAGTGAGGATGATTGATGGACTGATTCCATCCTTGGAGATGTATGAATTCGTAATTACGACTAGAAAGTAAAAGATAGAAAAAAAAACAATTAAATTAGTTGTTTGATTGAATCTAATGTGGGAAGTCGAACTTGATCCTGATCAGATCAAGGGAAACCGAACACAAATTGGGGTGGAAAGATAGTTCAACACTGATGCTGATCACATCAGGGTCGAATGATTCTTGAAGCTCCCCTTAAGTGGTCACAAGAATCACTTAGGATAGAAGTAATGAATATAAATTGGAATTTGGAGTCGTATGTTTTAGAAAAATTATAATTGGTAGTAGTGAGAGAATTCCCTTTAGTATGGAGAATGAGGATCTGCTAGAAGTGTGTACCGGAGAAGATAGTAGTGTAGTATGTCGTATTATTCCAAAGGCAACAGGACATAGAGGAGTCCTGTGTCGAGATGACCCGAGTGCCTACGGGATTGTGATGTGTATTGCATTGCTTTGGGGATAGCTTTGCACGGTATGTACGTATAAAGTTTGTAATGAGGAACCGGACGGTAGATAATAACATGGATTGGAGTAATTATTGTACATTGGTATGGTATGGAAAGGAGAAACAGTGAGTAATGAATTTGGGAATTGTAAGGAGGAGGAATGTATGGTTTCGGTGTTAGGCAAGTATAAATGAGTAAGTATAGAAATCCCATAACCGCGAACAACTTTGGGGACAAAGTTCTTAAGGGGGGTAGATTGAAATACCCCGAACTTAAATATAGGGATTAAGATTAATCTAATACGTAATTAAAGGCCAATGACGCCTAAGCAATATTGGTAAGGAAAAATAAATCCAAAAGAAATGAAGAAATGCTTAAAAAGCGAAAAACGCTAAATAAGCGTTAAATAACCATAGGAGGTATGAGACCTCGGTTAGCGTATTATAAGGATTCTAAAGGCTTAATTAAGTCTAAATAAATATGAGGGAACAAATCCCGAAGAAAACGGATCCTTAAAATGGATTAAAATCACTAACGAACCTTAAAACACGTTTTTCGAGGTAACCGGGAAAACGTGTCTTTAAGCGGGTCAAATAGACTCGTAACAATTTTGGTCAACTAAATATCATTAATAATATTAGTGAAGCTTAGGACCAATAAAATCAATAAAACAGAGATTAGTAAAAACTGTCAAAAACGGGAAGTTGTGGGGTAGAAACATAATTAACACAAACTATGTGTCCACTTTGAAAATAAAAAGGAAAATATGTGTGTGTGTGTGATCGATGGGATTTTTCCCCCCCTCTCACACTCTCTCACACACCCCTCTTTACACAAACAAACAAAAAATAAACCCCACTCACCTTTATTCTCTCTCTCCTATCTCATTCTTCTCCTCTCACGTAATGCACACCCCCTCACACTCTCTTTTCTTCTTCTTCCCCTACCTCCATCGATTTCCATGGTGAAGAAGAGAACCCACAAAACCTCACCTTCTCTCCTTTGTAACTGCAAACAGGTTAATTGATCTACTAAAACTAAACAATTAATCTAGAAAATAATAAATCAATAAGTCTGTCGGGTTGCAAAAATCCCGGTCACTATAGTATAGGAAATTAAGTAACCAGGTATCGAATCCACGGGACTTGAATAAATAAGCCTAAGTCCTATCCTAAATCCTAAGAAAACTGCAAATTCAGGGGGGGTTGTGAATTGTTTTTGAAACTGAATCGAATAAATGCAAATCAGAATTGAAATAAGCAATCAGTAAAAATGAATGATGAGTTTGATTATACGAGTGGAACTCCGGGTTCAGGTTGTTCTTTCTTGATTAAATCTAGTAACTTCTACAACTTAATTATGAGAACGGAAAGGCCAATTCTTTCTATCTCTTCAATGCTAAATCCTAGTTCATTGAAGAGCTCACATATCAGGACATGTCAACTCTAATCTAGCAGTTGGCAAAACACATACAGGCGGAATAAGCACAAAGAATTGTTAGCGTTTGTAGGAAAAATTATCTATCCGACTAATCCTTCCCAAATTCCCAGTTAATTCGAACTCCCTACTAATCACCTTGTCTGATCTTAATAGGTTTCGCAGAACAACTCTATAACTCGCGAAATTAATAGAGAAGAAAGTTGATAGTCATTAACCTGAAAACAATCCGTTACAGCCTCATAATCAAATTGCAGAATTCTTAACTACATTGAATCCATCTTGAACAACCCTACCCCAGAGTTAAATCCCTACTAGCCAGACATTGCCAATGAAAAGATAAATACAAACAACATAGAAGCTATCTAAAGGAAGAAAAACCCTTTTGTTGATTGACTATCCAGAATCAGTGGATGCAGGTGCAAGGTTGAAGATGATAGTCGCACTTCCCTCTGTCGATGCTCCTCCCGAACGATGATGGAATGATTGGTGAATGTGGATGAAGGCGAACCGATGCAATTGGCGTGGATGATTGGAGAGAACCTCGTTTATCAGTGTGGAAGGGAGTGTTGTAATGATCGATGATGCGTGAATGCCTTCTCCCTCTGATTAGGTCATTTAAATAGACCTTTCTCCCTCTTTTTCCCTTCAAAACGCCGAGTTTGTGCTGTAATTCTCGTGCCGTCCGAACATTGGTCCGAACTTCAAAGTTCGGACACAATGCTTTGAGCGCTTCAATTCAGAAAGTCTCGACCTGTGTCCGAACTTTGATGTTCGGACACAAGTTCGGACATGCTCCGTACTTCAGACCTCCGGCTTTTCTCAACTATGTCCGAACTTCGATGTTCGGACCGAAGTTCGGACATCCCATCAGGCGCAGCATACGAACTCTCGACTTGCGTCCGAACTTGGAAGTTCGGACACAAGCTCGGACACACCTTAAAAATCCTCTAACTTCTTCATTTTGACTCCGATTCGACCCCCGTTTGTTGCATTACCTCCCTAGTGAGTTAATCTAGTGTTTCCTTGGCTTTTCTCTGCATTTAACTAGAAAAAGTGTATCAAGCCTTAACAAACACACAAACCACAGAAAAACGCAAGATAAGTGTGGAATAGTATCAATTCGCGTATACAAAATAGACATTAAAGACCATTAGAACCATTCATATTTCACACTCATCAAACCTCCTCACACTTAACCTTTGCTTGTCCTCAAGCAAAGCAGGAGTAAAATGTCTCAGAATGCCTCAGGGTCAAACCTTGGGATTGCATAAAATAAGGAGCTTAAGACACAATAATCACCCAAGAATCGATCTGCTCTTAACTGCATGTCTCTCAAACAATGAAGTACGCTTTTTAAAACAAAAGACTATGAAGAAGCTAAATCATGAAGTCAAAACGTAGATAACCCAGAACCTTCCAACCTTTTCTCTTCTCAAACCCGTGGATGACAAGGGGTGTGAAGTTATGCCATAT
Source organism: Limonium bicolor (assembly GCA_023374045.1). Lineage (NCBI taxonomy): Eukaryota > Viridiplantae > Streptophyta > Magnoliopsida > Caryophyllales > Plumbaginaceae > Limonium > Limonium bicolor. The sequence goes on along the minus strand of CM041779.1, from coordinate 205,090,551 downwards.
TCCGCAGAACCTTTCAACACCACGTACTCATGATCTAATTTTTAAGGAATTATCATAAACATAAACTTTAAAGAACTTCCTTTGCTTTTCTTGCATATATATCAATTTTTTCGCACATAATTCATCCCCCAGACTTTTCTCTCCATCCTTGTAACGGCATTGGGTCTTTTATCCCAGATCAGACGACCTTAGGTAAATGGGTGATGAAACACACCCCTAGGACTTAATAACCGGATGGAAGAGGCCTGTTTTTGGTTCAGAAAAGAAACTTAGATCAGAGGAGTACCTTGCCTTTATCCTTCATTCCAGACATTCTCATCATTCCCAGGGTTCCAAGTTAAACCAGTTCTAACTTCACAACCAACTTGTTCACAGATATTTAACAAAATTCAGCCATTTGAAAATATGATAAGAGAGCACACAATTTTTGAGCAAACCAACTCTAAAGGTCAGTACCGGACTCAACTCCACAACTAAAGATCCACCCAAGTATTCAACACTAAGAAGCACTCTAAGGGAATTACCCCCACATAGCCCAAAACCAAACAAAAATTAGGTAAGGGAAAAATGACTGACACATTCAGAAAGATCTCCCCCTTCCTCACACTTAATGAAGAGCAATGTCCGCATTGTTCAGAAATTAATCACAAGAAGGAGATCGGACTAAATGTGTCAGACTCACAAGGGTGAATTGAACAGGGACAAAGTTATTCACAATTTAAAGCACAGGCCGAACAGTAACCAAAAAGAAAAGAAACTAAAACTCCCCTGATTTCTTTTGTGATGCTTTGAGGAAGTGATTCTTCCTCACACTTAGTGTCCTCGCAGGGGAGAATGTTTCCTCACACTCGCTTGAAGCTAGGGTCCGGCATGGAGTCAGCCCAATAAGGTACACTTGCACACATTCAAACAAAACATAAAAGTGTGCTAGAAGCATCGATTAGTGACAGCCAATACTCAGAGTTAAGATTCAAATAAACAAAATCAAAAGAAAAATTACAACCCAATCGAAATAAAAGTAATCAGTTCAACAACTAAAACAAATCCAGAAAGAAGTCCAAGAATGGCGTCTAAACAAAAACAGCAAGCAGCATCCTAATCACTGTGGAGGCGATAGTACGCCTGCCACTGCTGGAACTGATCGAGCAGAGCCTGATAGTCTTCCTGAGAGCGACGGGCCTGCTGCTGCAGAGTCTCGATCTCCGCCTGATAGCGCCGATCCATGTCCTCGAAACGAGACTCCAGCTGAGCAAACTCATAGCGAGTGACGTACTCGCTCCCAGGGGCCGGCAGTGCAAGATAGGCCTCCTCCTCATCAGGTGTAGCAGCATGGGCGGGCTCTGATGGTCCCTCACCGGCCTCTCTCTGGCGCTTCTGCGGTCGCGCTGCTGCCTTCTTCCTCCACCCCCCATCTCTCAGTTCAAACCACATCTTCTTGAGAGCTCCCACATCAATAGGGGACCGCGCAGCGTGCAGTCCCGCAGACGGAATGGTAACCATCTGCCTCTTGAGGATGTGGCAGAGCATGACCGGATAGCCGAGCTTGTGCTGTAATTCTCGTGCCGTCCGAACATTGGTCCGAACTTCAAAGTTCGGACACAATGCTTTGAGCGCTTCAATTCAGAAAGTCTCGACCTGTGTCCGAACTTTGATGTTCGGACACAAGTTCGGACATGCTCCGTACTTCAGACCTCCGGCTTTTCTCAACTATGTCCGAACTTCGATGTTCGGACCGAAGTTCGGACATCCCATCAGGCGCAGCATACGAACTCTCGACTTGCGTCCGAACTTGGAAGTTCGGACACAAGCTCGGACACACCTTAAAAATCCTCTAACTTCTTCATTTTGACTCCGATTCGACCCCCGTTTGTTGCATTACCTCCCTTGAGTTAATCTAGTGTTTCCTTGGCTTTTCTCTGCATTTAACATAGAAAAAGTGTATCAAGCCTTAACAAAACAACAAACCACAGAAAAACGCAAGATAAGTGTGGAATAGTATCAATTCGCGTATACAAAATAGACATTAAAGACCATTAGAACCATTCATATTTCACACTCATCAGTAACTCTCTCCACACACTTCCAAAAATTATAAAATACCACCATTGTAATCCCCTCCTCAAGAGCTACATTTTCATCTTTCCAAAATCCGAAAACAAGCATTTTCGATTTTGAGGGTATTCCCCATTTGAAGCTTCAACACCACCATTAGAAGGCCCTTGTTCTCCTTGTTCTTCTAAGGTAAAAATCTTGAAAACTCCATCTCTTTCTAGCCTAAATGGCAAAACGAAAATTAAGACTAAACCTTGTTTGGTCTCTTGTATGTTCAGCCGATTTTGGCATTGTGGTGGTGTGAGAAATCTTGTTCTTGAGCTATCCCAAACAGCCCTTGTGCTTTTGAAAGGTATAAATTTTCTAAACCCTAAAACCTAGATTGAAACTTGATTAACGGTTAGGGTTAGTGCTTAGTATTGAATGGTATATGTGAATGGTTTAGTGTTAGAGGGTTGAGATTTCAAAACCGGTAGAGAAGAAGAAAAGAAGAAGAAGAGAAGGAAAATCTAAGAAGAAAACAAGGTAAGGAATGCTCCCTTGGTGTAGTCTTGTATATGTATGTGCAACAGATTTTTAGAAGTAAAAAGTGTATTGAAAATGGTAATGCATTAGTAGTATAATGAGTAAGAGGAAAATAAGTAGTTTGAAGTCTTTGAAAACATTGTAAAAACTGTTACAAAACAGATTGAGAAATGCAGGAATTTTTAGTAGTGTTTTAGTATTGAAATTGTGTATGGGAGCTTGTATATTGTTGTTGTGTGAAACAGGTGAAATGAGTATTGAATTGTGACAAGCATATGTGGTGAGAGTGTATAAAATATAGGGGAGACGATGGCAAAATTTGCCTAGGATTATAGCACTTAGTAAACTAGAAACTAGGTGGTTAATAGATGTTGTAACAGATCTTGATAGAGAAAGATAAAGGAGTAGGTTGGGAGAGATAGATAATGTATAGTGATGTACTTGGAACTCTAGGAATGACATTAGAAGAGGTGGTTAGAGAAGGGGAGAGTAAGTGTCAAAATCTGTAGCAAAGAGATATAGATTGCATTGTAGAGCTAAGAAGAAATAGTGTGCAAGATTTGGTAAAGTGAATGTTGGACTTGAGTATAGATGGTACTATTGCTTGGAAATGAATTGGCTTGGTAAGAGGAGGTATTTGGGATGCTAGGAGTGACATTGGTAGAGGAAGTATTGGATGTTAGAAGTTGGAACAAAAATCTGTAGCATTGGAGGATGAAAAACTGTTGTAAGTGTGGAAAGGAAGTGATGAAATTGTGTAAGTGGATTGATGGATTTAGTAAAGCATTTGGTGAACTAAGGGTATTAGGAGGTTTAAGTAGTGCTATAACATGGGGGATTAAGTGTAGGAACCATGGGGAAATGTTGGGTAAAAGAGGGGACTGAAAACAGAAATTAAAATGCAAATACTGGGCCGGACCGAACTTGCGACCGACTTGCAAGTTCGGTCGAGCCCAGATTTACAAAGACGGGTGAGCTACTGGAATCGACCGAACTTGCGACCGGACTTGCAAGTTCGGTCGGACCAGAAATTTTCCCCCGTCTGTAACCTACTGGAATCGACCGAACTTGCGACCGGACTTGCAAGTTCGGTTGGCCAGAAAATTTTCCGAGGATACCTACTGGAATCAACCGGACTTGCGACCGGACATGCAGTTCGGTCGGTCCAGAAAAATTTCCCGAGGATAGCTACTGGAATCGACCGAACTTGCGACCGGACTTGCAAGTTCGGTCGGGCCAGAAATTTCCGGTGTAGATAGCTACTGGAATGGACCGGACTTGCAAGGTCGGTCGCAAGTCCGGTCCAGTCAAAAAAAAAAAAATTATTATTTCAATTAAATAATAATTATATATATGTATATTATAATATATTATATATATGTATACCCACATATATATATAAATGTACATGTATGAAGCATGCTAATAGTAAGTAAGAAATAAAACTTAAGGTAATGAAAATAAGTAAGAATGTGTAAGTGTAGGAAGCTTAAGGACTTAGTAAGTATGAATTAGTAAACATAGTAAGAGCAATTGAATTAAGTAGTAATAGTTAGATTAATCGTTTGAATGTATGTATATCATAGGATTTGAATTGTGAATACCGGAGGAACATTGGGATACAAGTACAACGGTGAAAGGTATGATTTCTCATGCCCTGTATCCTAATGGTTACCCCGATTTGTGTGCTTATTTGACCACCTAATAAGATAAATGCATGAACCGGATTACATTGCACTTACTTGTCTTGTTTACATTGTTCTTGATATTTGTCTTGACAATAGTTTGTATAATTCATGAAACATATGGATGATGATGATGTGTATTGTATTTTGTAGTGTACTTGTATGTTGCACTGTATTTCGTATGGATGTGTATGAGCTTGTACTGTACTATTGTGGCTTGAATGTTGACTTGTGCTAATTCCTAACTAGCTAACTCCTAACTTAAGTGAGTAAATTGGAATGAGTACAAGTCCGATATAGCTTCAGCCACGCGTGAGGATGAGGAGACACAAGAGGTTGGATCCGATTCCTGGTTCGTAAGCTGGTCCACGGCCCAAATCCCTTAAGTGGGTAGCATCCTGGATTAGTGAACCAAGTAAATCCCGGAGGTGGGACGGAGTAGTCCCCAGGGCCGGAGGTCCCGACGACTTAACTTGAGTAAGAGTAAGAGTAAGTAATAAGTATGAGTATGAGAATGAGTAAGTATGTGTATGCATGGAGTAAATGAGTAAAAGAGTAATCTCCACCCGTTTAACCCGGGTGGACCAATATGAGCTAACAAGTTATTGGATTGCGTATGTATTGTATATAGTATTGTGTATCATGGAATTCAGAAAGGTAAGTATTATCGTTGGGCTATATGGTTTACTATGTATGAACTGAAGTGTATGTATGTATTCTTGCGTAGAGTATCGTAGTATCTGTACGAAAGCATGTATGCATGTATGTATGAATAAAATGAACCGCATGTATTCGACCAAGTGGTCGGCGTACCCTCACTAGTACGCGGGGTATGCGGTTATCATGCTCGGCGAAAGCTGACCCCTTCGGGGGACATTTTTTAGTGTGCAGGTACCCGAAGCGAATATGGTCAAGGAAGAGACCGGAGGCACGCCCTTGTAATTAGAAAGTAAGGTAGTAGCGAGGAATGGTAGTAAGTAGTCTCTTAGTGAGTAGTGGAACTTGGAAGAGGTATTGGACTTGTATAAGGATCCTAGTAAACTCGGTATGTAGATTATATATTATTGTATTTGGAGTATTGTATTGAATGGAGATTGTAGCAGTATTTGGTAAAATGGAGAATGTATTGTAGATTTGTAGTACTCGGGATTCCGGTCCATCAGACCGATGCTGTATGTAGAATCAGTAGCCTTGTTGGTCACGTGGGTGACTAACGGCATTGTATCACCCATTGTATGTAAGTATATATCCGCTGCGAGTACCTGATGAGTAAGGAAATTGGACGTTAATGACTGTATTAATAGTAGGGGTGTTACAGAAAGAATTTGTGTTTTAAGGTAAGAAAAGTAATAAATGGAATAGTAAATGGTGATTCACCAACTTGGCTTGATATTTTGATTAAACCTAAATGTGCCGTCCTCCATCCCTTAAGCTTCCGCCTCATTTAGGATATGGATGAGTCAATTCTTGACCATTGACTTGACTTAGTCAATATTGCTTAAAAATGCACTATTTGGGTTACTATTCACAAATGAATGCCATATTTCTGTTTTTTTTTGAAATCTTGGATTTAGACCTTCTAATGTGGTACATTATATTACATTAGTATAACAAGGTCTAATCCAATGCCTAACACCACTCAAAACCCACTCAGAAAGTCAATTTTCTCAAAAACGTGCTTTAATGAGTTTTAAAGCACAATTTATGTTCGAACATGTTTTTGAGCTTGGTTTCCTTTGAGAATAGTTTTATAGTGTTCATATACTTAATTATAATACTTAGGAATCCACTTGGATCCTAATTGAGGTCATCTCTATGGTGTCTTAAAGCACATTTTTGGCTTTACTGATCTTAAGGCATGTTTTTGCCTTGTTAAGATCTTAGATTGTTCCCCAATGTATTAAGATGATGATTAAACCTTCTTAGATCATTAATAGATCATTAATTAAGTTTTTAAGGTTAGGGGTATTTCAGTCATAATTTGACCACTAGTTTAATTAAACCACTTAAATGACTAGCTTAATTTATCTAAGTCATTTTTTTCCATAATTAGGTTAAAATCACCCATTTAATTAACTCCACTCTTGGCACATATTTTATATGAGCTAAAAAATCATAATAACATAAGTTTAAGGTATTTATACCTTGATTTAGGTGCTTAATGCCCTATACTACCCCTCGGCAGCTGGAGGAAAATTCACCACAACACTTAACATGTTTAATACACAAATAAGATATGGTTACACTCCAAGCATGATATAGCTAACCATAAGGAACAATTAAATGTAAGATTTAAGGCAAAAATCACCTTAAAAAGGAAAGGTAGTCTCAAAGAGGTTTCGGCCTGAATCAAGAACACCATATGGTGTTAAATTTACCATAAAAACATGGGGAATAGCTAGACAACAACAAGGTGCTATGGTAATAGATTTTACCTTGGAAAAATGCCTTAAAGAATGATTTTTCTCTTGGTTTTGAGCCACTCTTGCTCCAAGTGGTTAACACACTGAACCAACATGAAAATATGAAGATTATGAGTGTATAAACTCATAGAAAACAGAAGAAGAAAACCGGATGAAGAGTAAGAATCCTTAAGTATGTTTTTACCTTATATGGAAATTTTGACCACCTTGGTCCCAAGGGTTGCTTCAGCCGAGAATAGCTCTTGTTCAAGGGTTAAAATACTGAGAATAAGCCATGGAAAGTGATAGATAATAAGCTCCATGTGTAGGTGATGAAGAGATGAAGAAAAAGAGCTAAAATATGCCTTAAACCATTACCTTAGGTGGATATGAGTTAGATTTGCCTTGAATGCTCAAGAACACAGCTTGAGAGCTTTAGGAACTGCTAAGGGCTCGGCTGGAATGGGACAAGAGGAAAGAGAAAGAAAGAATTTGTGTTTTAAGGAATAAAAAGTAATAAATGGAATAGTAAAATGATGGTTCACCAAATTGGCTAGATATTTTGGTTAAAGGTGAATGAGCTGTCCTCCACCCTTAATGTTGCCGCCTCATTTAGGATAGGAATGGGTCAAGTCTTGACCATTGACTTGACTTAGTCAATATTGCTTAAAAATGCACTATTTGGGTTACTATTCACAAATGAATGCCATATTTCTGATTTTTTTTTTGAAATCTTGGAATTAGACCTTCTAATGTGGTACATTATAGTACATTAGTATAACAAGGTCTAATCCAATGCCTAACACCACTCAAAACCCACTCAGAAAGTCAATTTTTTCAAAAATGTGCTTTAAGGAGTTTTAAAGCACAATTTGTGTTAGAACATGTTTTTGAGCTTGGTTTCCTTTTAGAATAGGTTTATAGTGTTCATTACTTACTTATAATACTTAGGAATCCACTTTGGACCCTAAGTGAGGTCATACAATCCCTATGGTGTCTTAAAGCACATTTTTGGCTTTACCGATCTTAAGGCATGTTTTGCCTTGTTGAGATCTTTAGATTGTTCCCCAATGGTATTAAGATGTTTATTAACCATCTTAGATCACTAATAGATCATTTAATTAAGTTTTTAAGGTTAGGAGTATTTCATGTAGTGTATTATTATTGTTGTATGGTGTATTTTAAACTGTATATGGTTAATCAAGTATGGTTGATATGTGCAGATATATAAATGTAAATAATATAAAACTATAATGTTGTCAAAACATATCCACATCTGGTCTTGTTTTGAAGAGGTTGAATTTAGATGAACAATTATATAATTTTTTTTTCATTTTAGACGTATATTTTAAAAGTTACAATAATTTAAAATCAATATAATAAAAATGCAGTCCAATCAGTAAAATAGTTCAATCAGTAAAAAGTCCAATCAACAGCCAACTAGACTACTAACTAAGCATAATATATATGGTGCAGGCAACCCGCACGATCTACCATTTGAAAACTGAAAGTCGAACCTAGGTTATCTGAATTAACTAAATTAACTATTTCTATGATAAAAACAGAAAAAGTATTTAAATTTGGAGACACGGGCAGGCTGCATCATACATGGTATGGTCTATCCACTTGGCAGTCCAGTCAGCTACTGACTGGACTGTTTTGCTGACTGGGCTGCCTTTTTACTATATTAAATTTAAATGGTTGTAACTTTTAATATATATATATAAGTCCAAAATAAAAAAAAACAAAATATCACTATTCACCTAAATTCAAGCACTTCAAAACAAGACCAATTATGGATATAATTTGACAACTTAATGAAAATCTATTTTTACATGTGTATGATGATACACTAAAATGAGAATATGATTCATTAAAATTGATATTATCATTCATTAACTAGTAAATGGTGAAATAGACTACAAATTTCCGAACCACTAAAAAATTATTATTGTTTTGTAGTGTATTGTTGTATGATGTATTTTATATCTTATAAAGTGAATCATGTATTTTTAATACATACTAAATATTGTTTTGTGTTATATTATTGTTTAATTTTTTTATTTTTATATGTTTATGTTGATACACTAAAATGATGATATCATTCATTAAATTTGATATGATGATTCATTAAAATTTATATTATGATTCATTAATTAATAAGTGTTTTATTAGATAACAAACTTCTGAACCGATAAAAAATCATTATTGTTTTGCAGTGTATTATTATTGTTGTATGGTGTATTATAAACCATCTATGGTGAATCATATATTTTTCATACATACCAAATATTATTTTGTGCTGCATTATTGTTTATCCATTTTTATTTTTATATGTTTGCGATGATACACTAAAATGAAGATATGATTCAATAATTTTATGATTAAAATTGGTATCATGATTTATCAACTAACAAGTGGTGAATCATTATTGTTTTATGTTGTATTATTATCGTTTTATGATGTACTATAATTATTTTATGGTGTATTATTATTATTTGTATATTGCAAGCTAAGGTTTATATAATGAATCATATATTTTCTTGATGTGACAATTTATAAACAAATACTGAATCATTATTGTTTTTTGGTGTATTATTATTATTATTGTGCAATATATTTTAAGCTTTATACGGAGAATCATAAGTTTTACAGATAAGTACAAATATATTCATGTAACTAATATAAATTTTTATACTTGTCAAAACATATTCATGTTTGGTCTTGTTTTGAAGAGTTTGAATTTAGATGAACATTGATACAGTTTTTTTTTAATTTTAGATATATATTTTAAAAGTTACAACAATTTAAAATTAATATAACAAAAGACTGTCCAGTCAACTATTAACTTAGAGTGCCGGCTCATTTGGACTGCACCATTACCTGCCATATCCAAATCAACCAAATATAATGCTGATGATGAATATCTAATAAAAATAGTGACTAATTAGTAACGCAAATTCTACTGCTGTGCACAATACCATGCAAACTGTTGATTTGGCATTCCCAACATAGTACAACCTTGTCCATTTGGCAGTCCAGTCAGCTGCTGACTGGACAGTTTTGTTGACTGGATTACCTTTTTATTATATTAATTTTAATTAGTTGTAACTTTTAATATATAAGTCCAAAATGAAAAAAAT
>CM041779.1:205039155-205080244 GCA_023374045.1 Limonium bicolor | reverse complement strand
GGTTCCGTTCTTGACAACTCTCTATATATTTCACAATGGGTTTTGCAATCATTGAATTGTGTGCTGTTGTAGGTTTAGGGCATACTAGCCACATTGTCTAGAGCTCTGCTCATCTTAGGCCGTTCGCAAGCATTACTTATTATAGGCGGTTCATATACATTTGTGTTACTCCGTACACCGTAATTTGGATTAGAGGTAATACTGGGCTCCATGATAGGGTCATTGCATCAAGCTTCCAGCTGTTGGATGCCCTATTAGTATCTTGGTATTGATCGGTACCATTTATTTATTTAGGGTATCCCCTGGTAAGTGGGATCCCTTCGGTGTTCTAACCGAGTGTTCATTCTGCCTTTTGTGTTTTATCACGACATTTAGTTCGACACCCGTCTTGGATTGCTCCTGGGCGTTACCGAGTTACGCCATTACCTTTGGCTATCTTATGAGTATGTTCCGTTTAGTCCGCATTACGGTTCGGATTACAGATTGTCCCGTTTGGGGTTATACGTCTCCCGTTCTCAGGGTAGGCTATGGATACTTCTCTTATGGTTTTAACCGGTTTGGTATTTCCTTCAGTGATGAACGGTATCCTCCGGTACTTTAGATGATCACTCTAAGTATTATATCTTGTCCCTTGAACATTAATGTGTTCCAATTAGGTGTTCGCCTTATTGTGATTAGGCCAGGTACTCATTCCGGCTATTTCATGGATTTGCTTCAAGATTTTAGGACATATCCAATGTCTTTACTCGTTTGTTAGTGCTCCTCGCACTTCTTAACTCTTGATCATTCTCCTGGAGTGAGTTCTGGACTCCTTTAGCTTGTAAGCTTATCTGGGTTCTTCAATTATTCGAGGTGTCGAACAGTTTCGGTTTGAATTTACCTTATAGTCCACAGAACGGAGCTGACTACTTCCTGTGTTTCGTACACTACATGTATACATATGTGGGGTACCTTATTGGTACGTTACCACTTACTTGACTAACTCACAAAAGGGTCTGTCAGGCCCGCAAGCTCCTTCGGAGTACGGTCGTCCCACCTCCCGTATTTGGGTACACTGGTAGTGCTCGTCAAACGCCAAGGTGAAGTATTCTATTGTCAACTCCTCTTCTATCATTCTATGATACTCACCGTGATTCTTCTGGTTTGGTTTTAAAAACCGAGGTTTAAAAGAAGGTTTGGGGTTTTGAAAGAAAAATTTTGGTTTTGAAATAAAAATTTTGAGTTTAAAAGAAAACCTTCATGGCGTTGCCATGTCTGAGATCTTGACCAAGTCCAGCTTCTTGCTGGCTGGTATATTCGTTAATATAATGGTCGGGCTGTTAGGCCATTCCAAGATTTGGTCCTTCAAGTTCCTAGGATTAGTGATCCTACAATTGCTTCCACCTTCATGGTGGTACATTTCGTATGTACTTGTTAGCCGTTAAATGTCTTCCAATTTGCCTTACAGTTGCTGCACTTGCCTTGGCAAGTGCGCGGGTAGGTAGGTTTTCAGGTTAGTCTACGCTGGTTACGGTGTTATTCCCATCCGTATTTGGGGTTTTATTGGCTCTTCCATCGATCCTTTTGATCTTAGTGATCAATCTCCTGAGTAGCTTCTTAGTGTTCTTGACAAGGTAATTGTTTGTTCGGGTGCTTTCCCGATCCTTGTGGTACTCCATGTTCCTTGCTTTGTTGCTCGTTCCCACGCCCTTGCGGTGGTTAACGAGGTTTGACAAATCCTTAGGAGCTACAGCGTAGTCCTGTTGATGTAAGTTTGATGATTACTCTCATAGTTGTCTGAACTATGTTATTTGGGTAACACTGCCCTTTGGCGTTGTAGCGTTGAAGTTATTCCAACCTCGACTAATTCCTTAGTCGGTTTGTATACCTTTAACGGTCTTATATCGCAATCTGTAGACTCTCTTCTCTCGGGTTTTGTTACTCTGCCTTCCCGCTTATTATGTAGTTCCGCTTCCCTTCTTGTTGGTTGCACATGGTTCTCGCGACTGCGAGGCACGTCGCCCCATGGGGCCACAGTTTTCATTATCCTATATTTAGGATCTTCAATCTTCTGCCGTTAAGTACGGTTATTGTCATTCAAACGGGAACCGTATTCGGGATTTCCAGTTCTTGGAATCTACCGTATGACTGGTTCTTTCTCTTTTCAAAGTTTATTCTACGACTGCTAGATCGGGTTTTCCCGAGTATGAGAGGTCTTTCCATCTCTCTGGCATTCTTCCCCCAACTTATAACGGGGGTTGCGGAGGGCGGGATTGGATATGTAGGTATCCAGATCACACTGGAAGTTCCTATCTAGCTACCTCTCACGCTAACACTCAACCCTTAGCCCTAAGTCTCTAATTCCTAACTCGGTATTTTCCTAAACTCGGCATTTAGACCATCAGAGCGATACTTCGCTCTGATACCACTTTTTGTAACACCCCTACCGGTAATCACCCAATTAAGTCCTAACCCGTCTCCATTACCAATTCACAAGCAGAGGAATTCCAAAATAACCGGGGGTGATACAATGCCGTTAGCCACCCACGTGACTAACAAGGCCAATCCAAACTAAACAATCAATACAATTACAATATCGGTCTGATGTCAAACATACCGAGTACACTACGCCAACAATACATTCCTTTCCTTAATCAAATCTCAATTTACATACCACTTCAAATCCGCAATATACAAATACAAAAACGAATCAATACTATACCGAGTTTACTACAATTCCCCAACTGTTCAATACACTTCGGTCTTACAAGTCCACAATACTATAAGTACAAACCTTAAACAACTACCCATGCTTAATAATAACTCGTCCTACTCTCGAACGGTGATCGGCATCCATGTACCTGGAAAATAAAAATGATGCCCCTAGGGGCTCAGCAAAATTGTTGCATATGAAATTTGCATAACACGCGTACTAGCGAGGGTACGCCGACTATTGGTCGAGAGCATGCAATTCATTTTAATTCAATCAGCATGCATACAACATACATTATATATGTACATTCACACAAATACTCTACATTCAATCAAGGAATACAATCACACTAACACAATGAGTTTGTTAGTTAGTATTACTTAATCTTAGGCCTTGAGGGTTTCTACCTCACGATGCTTCTCGGGATTCTTTCTCCGCTTTCTTCTTCTTGTAACTCCCATATGAATCTTTTCCCTTCAAGATTTATATAGCTCCTGCCATCTCTTCCATCTTTCTTTGGTAGCCTTTGTCACGCTACATCAACTCGTGTTGAAATTGTTCATTGCTTTCAACAATTCTCTCGTCGTCTGCTCTGGTCAGCTCCTTCATCATTTCTCTAAGGTTTCCCTCAAGATTTCCTCGTGCGGTTTCCGGTTTTCCTCTTCCACAGTCCGCCATGTTTTAGGTGGCATTGTGTTCTCCTTCGTGAATTTCCTGCAAAACATGTTACTTCCTTAAATCAATAGCATGTCATTATTTAAGCAAGTTTCTCATCTACTAATGGTATCGTGGTTGCTAGATGAGTTGTTCGTTTCTCACAGACGACACCAAAATGTTAATGTAAGTCTACGACCTCTCGTAATCCACTCGACTCCTCCTAACTAGTCCTAAATTCCTCACATGATGGGATACGTTTGTTATCTGGATGTCTGTACGAGTCTTTCCAAATTGGGTTCTAACACAAAGTATGATAAAGTAATAGAGGAAAAAGATTAAGAGAGCTTTTTGAAGAATTAGACAATCATGCTTTATTATTTGAGGTGAACCCCTATTTATATAATTTTTACAATGGTTTCATTACATGCTAGACTGTCACATACTAATTAAAACTAAAGGTGGTCACTGGGACGGGTCAACTCGAGACCACCCTGGACCGAGCCCGGTCAAAGACCGATTCAAGACTGCTGACCAGGGACCGAGACCGTCCTAAGAACGGCCCGGAAAAAATAGCGGGCCGGTCCGGTTTTACTTTCCTAGAGACCGGGACCGCTTGGAGACGGGCTCGATTAGGCCCAGTTAGGGACCATCTCGGGACCGGGACCAAGACCGGTCCCTTTTTTTGAAATATAACCGTTATACAACAGGGACCAGTTCGGGACCGTTTTGGGACCAGTTCGGGACCGAGACCGACCCAAATTTTGAAATACCACTATTATGTATGGGGACCGACTCGGGACCGGCCTGGGACCAGTCTGAGATTCAAACTCCAAAAAATAAATAAAATCTTGTTTTTCTTACAATGCCGTCTCCATTACCAATTCACAAGTAGCGGAATTCCAAAACAACCGGGGGTGATACAATGCCGTTAGCCACCCACGTGACTAACAAGGCCAATCCAAACTAAACAATCAATACAATTACAATATCGGTCTGATGTCAAACATACCGAGTTCACTACGCCAACAATACATTCCTTTCCTTAATCAAATCTCAATTTACATACCACTTCAAATCTGCAATATACAAATACAAAAACCATTCAATACTATACCGAGTTTACTACAATTCCCCAACTGTTCAATACACTTCGGTCTCTTACAAGTCCACAATACTACAAGTACAAACCTTAAACAACTACCCATGCTTAATAATAACTCGTCCTACTCTCGAACAGTGATCGGCATCCATGTACCTGGAAAATAAAAACGATGCCCCTAGGGGCTCAGCAAAATTGCTGCATATGAAATTCACATACCTCGCGTACTAGTGAGGGTACGCCGACTATTTGGTCGAGAGCATGCGATTGATTTTAATTCAATCAGCATGCATACAACATACATTATATATGTACATTCACACAAAAACTCTACATTCAATCAAGGAATACAATCACACTAACACAATGAGTTAGTTAGTATTACTTAATCTTAGGCCTTGAGGGTTTCTACCTCACTATGCCTTAGTCATTTCTCTTACTCTCAATCTCAACCATGATCTACAATACTCAATCTCAAGCTCAATTCTCAATTACCAAATCAACTCTCAACTCTCCCTCAAGTTACAACTCAATACTCAATACTCAAATTTCAAATCAATTCTCAAACCCATACTCAATACTCAAAGGCATCTTTTAAGTCTTTTCCACGACCTCCGGGCAGGGTCATACACAAAACCCACCACCGGGCTTACAAATACAAAAGGGGCTATACAATTAGCTCCTCAAATTTTCAAATGTCCGGTTCTCTACCGGACTACTCAAATTCCCAAAACTCCTCTCTCGGAGTCGTTTCATAATCTCAAGGATTAGCCTAGAAGTATCTCTCTCGATAACATCTATTAGCTTAGGGAATTCTCAATGTCTAGTATTCTAAGGTCCCGTTCGATAGCGAGTGTTTGAAATTGGACACTGTAAATGTGCAGGTTAATCTGGTTTCGATTGGTGAAGAATCACGGGGATTAATGTACTCCATTTCACGATGTGTTCGAAGTTTGTAGTTAGCGAAAATTGTGGTCTACTTCATCAAAGTACGATTATACCCTCAGTTTTGTGTATAAAGTAAAGGGCAAGACACTGCTTTACTTTCGTCTTCGACAACCCAGTATCACACACCAGTCCAACTTGTAGCCATGCCGTCTTGAAGGAGTGTAAGTGTGTTTGTAAATTCGATGTTCATGCTTGTTGCAGCAGCGAACACATACACTTTTCCTATTTCGATTCTAGGGTTCGTCTGGCGTCAACGATAGCATGCTGGTTCAGCTCAACACTATGATTATCAATGATATGGGTTGGAGCTAATTAATGGTCGACAGGAAAATTGGTTACTGTAGTTGAGGGCAGAAAGTATGCGAACGATGGAGTGGGTATGTTGAGGATGACAGACAGTCAACGAAGGTAGTTGACAATCGCCCACAAGCTGGGGGTAGATTAGTAAATGCAGACGCCTTATTTTGCCGCTTAGTGAAGCTTTACACCCAAACGCAAGGAAACCCTGCGTTATAATAAAGGTCCGATTTCAACATTTTTGACCCAATTCGCGGAGGTCTTCATCCGGCTTTGGAGTAGATTAATCTGGGAAATTCGTGGAAAGCCCGCAAATCGTGAAGATCGAATGCCACCTAAGATTTAGGGTTTTACCCAACTTATCGAATACTCTCATGTTCGGGACATTGTTCATTTTAGTCGGTTCCTCTCATTGGGGTTCGACTATCTTTCTAAGGGGTTTGGTGATCCCTTACCATACTTTATTTCTCTCAAGGTTCAAGTTTGAACACTCATCAATCCTTTAAATAGAGGTTACTTAAATACTTCCTCCATTAATTGTTTTATGGAATAAGTCAATTCGGTTCTCTAGCCGTTATCGGGAGTTTACTTCTCCCGTACAATTCTCTCATGTTCTAGTGAGTTCATAGGTTTATGTTATCGTTTCTTGGTTCGATAGCTTTAGTGTGTTTCCACGTTTTCATTAATTCGCAACAATCTTTCTACGAGTCATGAATCAAACAAGACTCAACTATGAGTCGAACTATAGCACACATTCCACACTCAAACAATTCATCCACAATCACACATTTCATGAATTATACAAACTTTAATTTCCAAATACAATTCAACAACAAACAATACAATACAAGCACTACAAGGTGCAAACAATCCTATTCGTGCTTTTATCTTGTTAAGGTGATCACACAATCAAACAAGCACACAAATCAGAGTAACCAAGTTAGGATACTGGGCATGATAAAATCATACCTTTCATCGTGGTTAACTTTACCGGGTGTTCTCACGTTCCTCGGTTCACACTTGTCCCTCGAATCTTACTCTTGAACCACTGATTACATGTCAAATGGTCCCATTAATATTAAGGTGTTACGGTACGTACATACTTGCTGAAATACCCCAAACTAATAAAACATGGATTAAATATCTAATCACATTAATTAAGGTCTAAACATGCCTTAAAAGTCAACTGAGAACAACAGTGGTCAACACAAAGCAAGATGTTGCACCCTTTGACTGTGTAGGGTAAATAAATACCCAAAAGAACTTCTTAGGACCTAAAAATTTGTCCTAAGCTTACTAACACATAACTAAACATATTACAATTGTTGGACAACACTCCAACACAAAGAACAAGCATTTACATGCTTCAAGGTCAAGTAGAGCAAAAATGTGCTCTAAGAAAACCTTAAAGGTCTAATGACCTCTAAATGATATAAAATTGGATACCATGATCAAATATCATGTAAGTGACACAAAAAAACGGTTCTCAAAGAAAATAGAGCTCAGAAACACCTTGAGACACAAAATGTGCACTAAAACACCTTAAAGCACGTTTTTGTGTAATTGCCTTCTAAATTGGTTTTTAATGGGCTTAAAGGTTATAATTACCTTTAAATATGATAATATATCATATTATATCATATTAGTAATTTAATTCCAGAAATTTACAAATTTTTACAAATTTAATATTAAAATATTAATAAAACCCTAAAAGGGGGCCCGTTTGAGTCAACATTGACTAAGAATGGTCAAGAAGTCAAAGTTTGACCCCTTGGACCACATGAGGTCGACAGCCACAAGCGAGGGAGCCTATTTTCGCCACTTGCAAGCACAAGGAACAAGGTTCCAACACATTCCTTAAATTAGGGGATTACTTTTACCTTTTAATACTTTAATCTATATATTCAACTTTGGCTCCTTATTTGACTAAGCCAAACTGTGTGAGACCCTCCAGCCCCTCCAATAATCGATGCCAATCTCCTTTGGTGAGTCATCAATCACCAAATACAATAAACAAAGCAAATAATGTGTTTTAAGGCAAAATTGACCTACCTCTCTCACTTGCCTTGCTTCCCAGCCGACACAAGGCCTCCTCCATCCTCTCTTTGCTTCTCCAAACCGTGGCTAACATGCCAAGAATAGAGGAGAACACCAATTGACATAGGTAAGCTTATTAAGCCATTTTATGTTGAATTTCTTCACAAATCTTTCCTCTTTCGGTGGATCTAAGCATCAACCATTTTGATAAGTGCGAAATATATAGACTTTTAAGGGGTTTAATTACCTTATAATTTGCAGTATTTTAAGTAATATTTCTCACTTATCTTACGATTTTCCTAGATTTATGTTTTGATACGAATTGATATATTTTATGTGTTAAATGTAGGAAAAAGTGTTGGAATCAAGTAGTTTATTTCATAAGCTTTCCAACGCAACAAACGGCGAGTCAAACGGACTTATAACGAAGAATCTGGAGCCGATTCAAGATTAGACAACACTCGTATATATATATACATATATAATATACTTGTACATCGGCAAAACTGGCGGACAGGAGGGCGCAGAGGCGTCCGCCTCATAACGAGCGGACAAGGTAGAGTCGTCCGCCTGTTAACGCGCGGACAAGGTAGAGACGACCGCCTCTTAACAGGCGGACGGGACCAAGCAACCGCCTGTTAAGGCGCGGACAAAACAGAATTCCGAACAGAGTTTTCTTCTTCCTTCTTCGCGGCGCCGCAGTCGAACTACCTTCATTAATTGCAGACGATCGCCCACCTTAATTTGTGCACGCGTGACTGTAATCAATTGCTCTGCCCGATGAAATCTCTGACTGAAATCTTCACAGATCTGCACCAACTCCACCGCCATCTACTCACTAGCTCACAGTCCCTGTCACTTCTCCGTTGTCTGCTTCTGAAATCCTCCGCCTATATAAACTCACACTCTGCTTGCTAAAAATCATCCAGTCATCGACAATCCATTCATCTATCAGTCCACGAATTAATCCATTCACCCACGCATCCATCATCCATCTCCCACGCTCACGCTCCATTCATTTCATTTCCCTCAATCAGTAATCATCACCCATCCACTCCATTAAATTCCCACGTAACATACATCCCACTTTCATTTTATTTCCCTGTTGCACGCCAGTTTACAGAAATAAAGTTAGCAGTCAGGGGCAGCGCAAGACGAAGTTGAAGCGAGGGAGCCGGAGTGAACTTCTAAACTGGAGTTATCTCTTACCCTTACTTTAATTTATTTAATGCATTCCTTTTCTGTTATCGTTGTTTCTGTAACGATGAGCGAGTAAGTATTTTAGCTTCCCGGGTTGGGAAGCGAACCTATTTCCTAAATTCTGTTATGTATTTCTTCAAATAAATTTAGCTAACTGCAACAGTTCAATTCCTGTCCTTCAAGTGTTTTAATTATTTGGCCGGTAGTTAAAACAACCCTTGTAGTTATTTTATTAACATGCGAGAGCTGAGATAAATAACTAGACAGAGGAAGTTGAACCTAATTAGCTAGAAGCCTGATCCGGCCTATAGGTTAATTAGACTCTAATAGAAACTACTCTTTATGCGATTAATTGTATCCGGTCTAGAGCATTAGCCTGCTGCTAGGTCTAACAATTGGTTAGGATTAATTATACTTAGTCGTTAATGAATTAATTAAAGTTTCTGAGTTATTGCAGTAAAATTAAAGGAAGAATTTAGTAACAGATATAAAAGGAATAGGTAAGCAAACAACCCGGGGTGCGCTTTTCTATTTATCACATTCATCACTCTTTAAATCCCTCTGTGTTTATTTAAGTTGTTTTATTTTTCCTTAGTTTCTTTTTAATCAATCAATCAAAACCGAAAAAAGTGATATTTCATGTTTTCTTTAGTTTAACTTAATTTCCAGTTAATCAAATATTTGTCAATTAATTGTACGAGGTCCCTGAGATCGACAACCCCATTTAATCACTATATCCGCAAAACGATAGGTACACTGCCTATGTGGTAGAAGTAGTCACATATTTCTCCATCAAGTTTTTGGCGCCGTTGCCGGGGACCTCCGGCACGGTTAATTGACAATTATTATTTAATTGGGATAAGTTAAATCTTTCATTCTTTTAATTTTTATTTTCTGTTTGATATTTTTCTCTTTATTTTTGTCACGTATATAGTTAATCTAGTTTTTCCATATTCATACCAACTCGTCTCTTATGCGTCGGACCCGATCTGCAGGAGAACCTATAGCTGAATTTCAGCCAGAGATCGAAAGAGTTCTCCACAGCAGGCGACAACTACAGTTTGCCATGACGACCAGACAAACTCTGGGGGAGTACCAGCAACCATCAGTAGAAGGACGATCCTCTGCTATCATCCTCCCTCAAGTGACGCAAACTGAGCTCGACGCCTGGCAATTCAAGACGAGCTTCATCACCACGTTGTACCACCAGGGACAATTCAGCGGACTTGACTCAGATGATGCCCCACACACACTCTGCATTCCTGGACTTCTGCAATACATTCAACAAGACGGGGAACCTGAACGAGCGCATTCGTCTACAGTTGTTCCCCTATTCTCTGAAAGACGGAGCATCCAGGTGGCTAAGGAGTCTGCAACCGGGTAGCATCCACACTTGGGCTGACTTGGCAAACAAGTTCCTGGCGAAGTACTATCCACCGTCAAAGACAAGGGAAAAGATCGCTGAAATCACAAACTTTTGTCAAGAACCAGGTGAGTCCCTGTATGACTCTTGGGATAGATTCAAGGAGCTGCAGATTCAATGCCCACACCATGGTATGAGTAGCGAAGAACTAGTACTGTCGTTCTTTAAGGGATTGAATGATTCAAACAAGATGGTACTAAGTTCCTCATCTGGAGGAAACTTTATGGCAAGAACTGGGGATGAAGCGATGGAGCTTTTGGACACCATGACCGCTAGTACCAGACAGTGGTGCAAGAACAAGGGGAGAGGTGAGCCAAAAGCAGGTATGTATAATATTCCCCCACAGGATCATTTATCCGCTCAACTAACAGCTCTTACTAAAGTTGTGGAAAAGTTAGCTGTAAACCAGACGCAACAGCAAACCGCGAAGGCAGCTACTTCTTCGCCTTTCCTGAATCCTTGCTGTGAGAATTGTGGAGGAGCCCACGAAACGTTCAACTGTGAAGGTCCTAGCTTTGCAGGTAACCCCGAAGAGCTAAAATCGATCAACAACAGACCAGGTAACCCCTATCCTAACAATTTCAATCAGAATAATTGGAGGAACAATCAACAACCTCCATGGAGGGGTAATGATCAGTCTATAGGTAATTTGGGTTCAATCAAAATAGACCACCTTACTTTAGACAGCAGGAGCAATCCCAAAATTCTCAAGGAGGGCAGTGGTAAAATTGAGAATATGCTGGCAGAAATCCTTAAACAAGGCCAAACTACAAACTCCAGGATTGCCGAAATAGAAGCTAAACTTTCTGAACAAGCCGCTAAAACTGATCAAGCTTCTATCAACCTGACTAGAGAGGCAAATGATGTTAAATTCACAAGCTGGCACGCGACCGACGGGGTCACTTCCCAGTCAGCCTGACCCTAACCCAAGGGAGCATGCAAAAGTAGTACTCTGAGAAGAAGGCAAGGAACTAGTTTGTGTTCCAGAAGTTGGAGAAGAATTTTATAAGAAGTGAATCTCAACCTGAAGTGGAGGAAACAACAAATCCCAAGGAGAAGGAGTCTCCTGAATCTCCACTATTAAACCTTCTCAACTCTCTTATAATCCTCCTATTCCATTCCCTAACAGACTAAAGAAAAAGAACATGGACGAGCAATATGGGAAATTTCTTAATATCTTTAAGAAATTAACTATTAACATCCCTTTTTCTGATGCTTTGTCTCAAATGCCTATGTATGCTAAATTTATGAAGGATATTTTGTCTAACAGGCGTTCTTTGCTAGATGCTGACAGTCAAATTGACAGAAAGAGTATCTGCAGTTCTCCTGAAGAAGCTGTCACCCAAGTTAGGAGATCCGGGTCTTCCCATCATTCCATGCGCTATCGAGAAGGTGGATTGTGGTAACGGTTTATGTGATTTAGGAGCAAGTATTAATTTGATGCCTTTATCTATTTTCAAGAAATTAGGTGTAGGTCAATGTGCTCCCACATCTGTTCAGTTACAGCTAGCAGACCGTTCCATAATTTATCCTAAAGGAAAAGTTGAGGACTTGGTAGTTTCTATTGATAAATTTATTTTCCCTGCTGATTTTATCATCATTGATATGGAGGAAGATACAGATGTACCACTAATTTTGGGCAGACCGTTTATGAGAACTGCCCGCACTCTCATTGATGTGGAAGGAGGGAAGATTATTCTAAGATTTCATGATGAGCAGGTTGTTTTCGACATGACACGCAACATGAAGCGTCCTGCCGCTGTTCAATCCTGCTTTGCTATAGATATTATTGACTCTTTAGTGCAGGAAACTATTTTAAGCAAAGAAAAAGAGGAAATCCTGGAAAGATGTCTTATGGCATCTTGTGAAGCTGATGATGAGGATCCAGATATGGCCCTCATGGCTGAGGAGTTAAACAAAAGGCGGCCACACTTCCACAAGTACCAGCAGCAATTTGAGAAAGTCGAGCGAATGCTGACCGGCCAAGACCATCTATTGAAAAACCTCCTACAGTGGAGATGAAACCTCTTCCCTCTCATTTGAAATATTCTTTTCTTAATGAACCATCGGAATTACCTGTTATAATCTCTTCTGACTTGACAGGAACACAAGAGAAGCAACTACTGGAGGTGTTGCGCAATCACACATCAGCTATTGGTTGGTATAGCAGATAAAGGGAATCAGCCCTCAGTTGTGTTCTCACCGAATCTATATGGAAGATAACTACCGACCATTGGCTCAGCCTCAGCGACGTCTTAACCCAGTCCTAAAAGAGGTAGTTAAGAAAGAGGTAATCAAACTACTCGATGCAGGCATTATTTACCCTATTTCAGACAGTAAATGGGTAAGTCCAGTTCAGGTAGTACCAAAGAAAGGAGGAATAACTGTGGTTCCTAATGAAAAGGGTGAGCTGATTACCCAGCGTCCCACTACAGGATGGCGGGTTTGTATTGATTATAGAAAATTAAATGATGCTACTCGTAAGGACCATTTTCCATTACCTTTCATTGATCAAATGTTGGAAAGACTAGCTGGACATGACTACTACTGCTTTCTGGATGGCTTTTCAGGTTATTTTCAGATCCCTATAGCTCCTGAGGATCAGGATAAGACAACTTTTACCTGTCCGTATGGAACCTATAGTTATAAAAGAATGCCATTTGGATTATGTAATGCTCCTGCCACATTTCAACGTTGTATGATGGCCATCTTTGCTGAATACATTGAGAAATGCATTGAGGTTTTTATGGACGACTTTTCTGTTTATGGTCTAACATTTGAATCCTGTCTAGAAAACCTTGATCTTGTGTTGTCCAGGTGTGAAGAAACCAATCTGGTGTTAAATTGGGAAAAATGCCACTTCATGGTTCGAGAAGGAATCGTCCTGGGCCACAAAATTTCTTCAAAAGGTATTGAGGTAGACCGGGCTAAAGTCGAGGTAATTGAAAAGCTCCCACCACCATCTTCTGTTAGAGATATTCGTAGTTTTCTTGGCACGCAGGTTTTTATAGAAGATTCATCAAAGATTTTTCCAAAATCTCTAAACCTCTGTGTGATCTACTGGCGAAGGATGTTAAGTTCCATTTTTCTGAAGAATGTCTGAAGCTTTTAATTTATTAAAGAAAAGAATTTCTGCACCTGTCGTTGTGTCTCCTGATTGGTCACTCCCTTTTGAGATAATGTGTGACGCTAGTGATTACGCGTGAGCCGTTTTATGTCAAAGAGATTATATTTCAAATAAAATCCTCGGGTAGTGTATATATGCAAGTCGAACTTTAAATGATGCCCAGAAAAATTATGCGACCACAGAAAAAGAATTACTAGCTGTAGTTTTTGCTCTAGATAAGTTTCGATCTTATTTACTGGGTGGTAAAATTATTGTGCATACTGACCACTCTGCTCTTAAGTATTTGTTTGCTAAGGCAGAGTCAAAACCCAGGTTAATTAGGTGGATTCTCCTATTGCAAGAATTTGATATTGAGATCAGGGACAAAAGGGAACACAAAATGTGGTAGCTGATCATCTGTCCAGAATGGAGGCATCTGATGATGGGACTCCCATCAACGAGTCCTTCCCCGATGAGTCAGCATTTGCAGCTGAAGATGTTGAGGATCCATGGTTTGCTGATATCGCTAACTACCTTGTTAGGAAGATTGTTCCAGCTGATATGACTTATCAGCAGAGAAAGAGGTTCTTTTCCATTGTCAAACATTATTTTTGGGATGACCCTTATCTGTTTAAAGTCTGTGCAGATGGTATCATTAGGAGATGTGTCCAGAAGTCAGAGGTCAGAAACATTCTCCTCCATTGCCATTCCAGAGAAGCCGGTGGACATCATGGTGCCACTCGAACCGCCGCAAAAATACTAGAATCAGGTTTTTTCTGGAACACCCTTCACAAGGATTGTCATGCGTTTGTTTCGACATGTGATCGGTGTCAAAGGCAAGGTAATCTATCTCGTCGAATGAGCTACCACTGAATAACATGTTAGAAGTTGAGCTATTTGACGTCTGGGGGATTGATTTTATGGGTCCCTTTCCAAACTCTTTCGGTAATCTTTACATCTTAGTAGCTGTTGATTATGTTTCAAAATGGGCGGAAGCCCTTTCCTGTTCTACTAATGATGCTAAAATTGTTGTGAAGTTCCTGAAGAAAAATATTTTCACTCGATTCGGCGTTCCTCGAGCCATAATCAGTGACGGTGGCTCCCATTTCTGTAACCGCCAGTTTGAAGCACTATTAAAGAAATATGGGGTTCGACATAAGGTTTCCTTACCCTACCATCCTCAAACAAATGGGCAGGCCGAAGTGACGAACCGAGAGCTCAAGTGGATCTTGCAAAAGACGGTGAACTCTTCTCGAAAGGATTGGTCACTTCGATTAGATGAAGCGCTCTGGGCCTACCGCACTGCTTTCAAGACACCAATTGGCATGTCTCCCTACAAGTTGGTTTTTGGAAGGCATGCCACTTGCCTGTGGAATTAGAATACAAGTCATATTGGGCTTTGAAAGCTCTTAATTTTGACCTACAGCAAGCCGGTGATAAACGCAAGTTCCAGTTGACAGAGTTGGAGGAACTCAGGAACGAATCTTACGAGAATGCTGTAATATATAAGGAACGTACCAAGCGCTGGCATGACAAGATGATTGCCAATCGAGAACTCAAGGTGGGGGACCAAGTCCTACTTTTCAACTCCAGGCTCAGATTCTTCCCAGGTAAGCTGAAATCTACTGGTCAGGCCTTACCCTATTATTAGCATTTCCCCATTCGGTGCGATTGAACTCGCCAATGCAAAGGGGGAAACATTTAAAGTCAATGGGTCAAGAGTCAAGAAATTTCTGG
This sequence comes from Limonium bicolor, assembly GCA_023374045.1. Classification (NCBI taxonomy): domain Eukaryota; kingdom Viridiplantae; phylum Streptophyta; class Magnoliopsida; order Caryophyllales; family Plumbaginaceae; genus Limonium; species Limonium bicolor. The sequence goes on along the minus strand of CM041779.1, from coordinate 205,065,048 downwards.
GTACTACACTGGATCAAGCTGCTACATATGAAATATCTCTTAAAGATCCAACTGCAGGTTAGCTACTTCACAAAGTCCAGCCAATGACTATAAAGAGGGCAGCTGACTGGGAGGCAACCCAGGGGTAATTTTCAAATTCATGTTTTATAAGCTACGCATCTATTTCTCTCTAATATATTGTGATATATATATAAAAAAAAAAAGGCGAGGAAGAAAGAAGAGAAGGAAGGAGATAATTGACCTGTGCTATTAACGCAACGCTTCCTAGCGTTATTTTGGTATTTGACAGTGTGTGTAGGTAAACCGTTTGTTGCAATCACTCCAAGCTGAACCCTTGCTTAGACTCAAGTGTGAGGAACATCGACCCCACCGCCAATGCTTTAAGTGTGAGGAAGGGCACCTTCCTCAATCTCACGATATCAGGGGAGTCTCAGTTCCTTTATTTTTAATATTTATGTTCAGCCACTCGAGCTTTAACTGTTGATTCATGAGTCTGGCATATTTTGAAAGGTCTTTTCTTGATTATTTTATGAACAATGAGGACATTGCTCCTCTTAAGTGTGAGGAAGTTTAGACCTTTCCCTGAAAATATGCCAGTAGTACCTAATGCCACACTTGATTTTTATTGTTCTCTAATTATGATAGTAAGCTTCTCTAAAGGCCAATACATGTTGAATTTTCGGGCTAAAATTTTTTGTGGAAGTTTTTGAAATCGAGCCTGATGACAACCTCAAGAATCGTTCTGCTTGACGTTGTTTGTATGTATCAATTTCTTTCTTCAAAATTAAATCTATTTTCACTGAAATCTGGTGGATAAGCTGATTGTGGAAATTGAGCTACCTTAGCTTGGCAATCATGGGACTAAGTGAAAGTTTGGTATGGAAAGGATAAGGCAAGGTACTCCTCTGATCATATAATGAAGTTTTCTGAACCAAAACAGGCCTCGTTCATTCGGTTATTAAGTCCTTGGGGTGCCTTATCACCCATCTACCTAAGGTCTTGTGATCTGGGATAGAAGGCCCAAAGCCGCTACATGGGTGAAGAGAAAAGTCTGGGGGATGAAACAATTGTGCAAACAATGAAAAACAAAAGAGAAGAGAAAAAAAAAAAATAAACATGCAAAACTCTGAATGATTGTCGCAATTTTTCATATTTTGATCAGAGTATGTGGTGTTGCAAAGGTATCACGGAATAAGGTGTTACTTCACACCCCTTGTCATCCAAAGGTTAGAGAAAAGAAATTGGTGGAAGGTTCCAAGCTAATCTATGTTCAATTTTTACAATCTGACTTATCCATGCTCTTATTAAAAATTTTCTGTTTCACTGTTTACAAAAACCTACATCTAAGAGCAGGATTATTCTTTTGATTGCCATTTAGCTTGATTTCCTTCCACGATTGTTGAATCCCGGAGTTTGATACTGTAACCTTAGAGAAAGTTTGTTCTTTATTTGCTTGAGGACAAGCAAAAGATAAGTGTGAGGAAGTTTGATAAGTGCGAAATATATAGACTTTTAAGGGTTTAATTACCTTATAATTTGCAGTATTTTAAGTAATATTTCTCACTTATCTTACGATTTTCCTAGATTTATGTTTTGATATGAATTGATATATTTTATGTGTTAAATGTAGGAAAAAGTGTTGGAATCAAGTAGTTTATTCACAAGCTTTCCAACGCAACAAACGGCGAGTCAAACGGACTTATAACGAAAATCTGGAGCCGATTCAAGATTAGACACACTCGTATATATATACATATATAATATACTTGTACATCGGCAAAACTGGCGGACAGAGGCGCAGAGGCGTCCGCCTCATAACGCGGACAAGGAGAGCGTCCGCCTGTTAACGCGCGGACAAGGTAGAGACGACCGCCTCTTATCAGGCGGACGGGACCAAGCAACCGCCTGTTAAGGCGCGGACAAACAGAATTCCGAACAGAGTTTTCTTCTTCCTTCTTCGCGGCGCCGCAGTCGAACTACCTTCATTAATTGCAGACGGTCGCCCACCTTAATTTGTGCACGCGTGACTGTAATCAATTGCTCTGCCCGATGAAATCTCTGACTGCAATCTTCACGATCTGCACCAACTCCACCGCCATCTACTCACTAGCTCACAGTCCCTGTCACTTCTCCGTTGTCTGTTCTGAAATCCTCCGCCTATATAAACCCACACTCTGCTTGCTAAAATCCAGTCACGACAATCCATTCATCTATCAGTCCACGAATTAATCCATTCACCCACGCATCCCATCCATCTCCCACGATCACTCCATTCACTTCATCAATCAAATCATCACCATCCACTCCATTAAATTCCCACGTAACATACATCCCACTTTCATTTTATTTCCACTATTGCACCAGCTTACAGAAATAAATTAGCAGACGGGCAGCGCAAGACGAAGTTGAAGCGAGGATCCGGAGTGAACTTCTAAACTGGAGTTATCTCTTACCCTTACTTTAATTTATTTAATGCATTCCTTTCTGTTATCGTTGTTTCTGTAACGATGAGCGAGTAAGTATTTTAGCTTCCCGGGTTGGGAAGCGAACCTATTTCCTAAATTCTGTTATGTATTTCTTCAAATAAATTTAGTTAACTGCAACAGTTCAATTCCTGTCCTTCAAGTGTTTTAATTATTTGGCCGGTAGTTAAAACAACCCTTGTAGTTATTTTATTAAAATGCGAGAGCTGAGATAAATAACTAGACAAGGAAGTTGAACCTAATTAACAGCTAGAAGCCTGATCCGGCCTATAGGTTAATTAGACTCCAATAGAAACTGCTCTTTATGCGATTAATTGTGTCCGGTCTAGAGCATTAGCCTGCTGCTAGGTCTAACAATTGGTTAGGATTCATTATACTTAGTCGTTAATGAATTAATTAAAGTTTCTGAGTTATTGCAGTAAAATTAAAGGAAGAATTTAGTAACAGATATAAAAGGAATAGGTAAGCAAACAACCCGGGTGCGCTTTTCTATTTATCACTTCATCACTCTTTAAATCCCTCTGTGTTTATTTAAGTTGTTTTATTTTTCCTTAGTTTCTTTTTAATCAATCAATCAAAACCGAAAAAGTGATATTTCCTGTTTTCTTTAGTTTAACTTAATTTCCAGTTAATCAAATATTTGTCAATTAATTGTACGAGGTCCCTGAGATCGACAACCCCATTTAATCACTATATCCACAAAACGATAGGTACACTGCCTATGTGGTAGAAGTAGTCACATATTTCTCCATCACATTTCCATCCATGGATCTAGGTTGTTTTGGAGGTTAAATGAAGGGCAAATCTCGGCCTTAACAAGGGAAGAAGGTGGAGAAAGCTAATCTTGTTCTTAAGGTACAAAAATGTGCTTTAAGCACTTATCTTTTGATTCTCTTCAGATCCGGTTGTAAAACCTGTTCTCCTAGCCTTATAATCTTCTTCTTAACATACTTATTCAGTGGATCTATCAAGAGCTTCAAGGTATAGCCAGATCCAAGCCAAAAACACCATTTTTGGCATTTTAAACAAGGTAAAAATTAGCCATCTTTGAATCTAAGTTATACCGGTTTTAAGCCTTGGTTTAGTAGCTCTTTTGATGCTCTTTTGCTTCTGTAAATTTAGGTCGAAGACAACCCTTGGTCACCTTGTTGTTCTAAGGTAAATTTTACCTTGAAATATACATTAAAACACTTCTTATGGTTAGATCTTGCTTGGAGACTAACTATGCCTTAATTGCTGTTTGAAAACATGTAAAAGAAGTTGTGGAAATTTTATTCCTAAGCAGCCGAAATCAAACAAGGCCTAAACTAGGCAAAAACAAGGTATAAATCACTTAAACCTTCACTTGGTATATTAATATGTAATTATACATATGTGTATAATTTGTGCCGTGAGTGAATGGGTTAATAAGGTCTTATTTTGACCTTAGGTGATTAAGGAATGGTTTGGTAAATTTATCTAACTAATTAATTAACATAATGTCAAATTTAAGACATTATGTGGAAAATTGGTAAATGGAAAAATATGTGTAAGGGCCGAGAGTTTAATGCATTTTTGGACATTTATGTGTAATTTATTTTATAAGCCAATGTTTGTAATAAGGCCATGTACTTTAGGCCATTTTATTTATGCATTTATAAGGTTTTATTTAAGTTTAGGTGATATATATGCATTACCGCATATTATAAGGGTCTAAACCATAATTAAATTAAATTAAATTTGGTGGCTATACAATAATTAAGCCGAAAGTTTGAGGTTAAAAAGAGTTTAAATAAAAATTATAAGATTTTATAAAGTTTTGGTGGTTAAATGGTAATTTCTAAAAAGTATGGGTGCAAACCGTAATTATTAGGAATTAATGGTCAAGGAAATATTAAGGTGGTCAACCTTGACCATATGGTAGGTTTTGACCAAATTAGATAAGTTAAATAAGTTATTTAAGGTTTTATTATAAGATAAGCATTTAAGTGTAACAATTTTATAACATATGTGGTGAATATGTTATTACCGGAAATAAAGGGTGTAAAATGGTATTATAAACACCCATGGGTTATTAGAATTTTTAAGGAATTTATTGGGTTGATTTTGGAATTAAGATAAACTATATGTATAATATATAGTTATTATGTCATGACACTATGGAGAAATATATGTGGTGGAATTATAAATACCAAAAGTATATGGGTTAGTAAGGGTAATTATAACCCTTTAGTGAAATTTGGTGATTTTTAGAATTACATAAGAGTATTTATTAAGATATATGTATAATATATAGTTTTAATGATATTATAAAACTATATGTTATAAATAGGGCCAAATGGCAATTATAGAACAGTTTTGGGTTTGTTCGGAATTTACAAAAAATATAATCATAGGTTATACCCTTTTTATAAGTTAGAAATGTTATATTAAATGATATATATAACATGGTATAAATAATGGGGTGATTTTGTAAATAAAGGAAACTATGGTTTATGGAAAAGAATAAGGTTTAATATATGTGCCTATGCGGCAATATATAATAGTTTTGTATAAAAACTATAGGTTATAAATAAAAGGGAATAAAAATATCATATTATATGATATTAGTATATGGTATAACATTACATAATGTTATGTGGTCAAATAGAATTTAAATAATTTCAAGGGCTGTACCGAAAATAATAAAGTTGGAAAATGAATTTTAGACAATGTTCTATAATGTTATAAATGTTATAACAATTACATGGTATAAGGTGGTTTTTAATGGAATTAATAAAGAAGGATACTCACATTAAATAATGTGACAAACTATAAATGAATAAGATTATAAACTAAGGTATTTATTGAATAAACCTTAGGAGTTGTAGATATTACAACATAAAATGTTACATAATATTAGGATAATAATCTTAATATAAGTTGTATAATATAATACAACTAAAGGGAATAATCATCTAATATAAGATGATAAAATGTAACATATAATGAAAAGAGTTTTATAACTTATGGAATTTACCAACGTGGTAAATATATACATACACAGGAAAAATGTATATAAGGATGGATATATATTATGGTTGGAAACCATATAATATAATGGTGGTGGTTATTATCAAAAAATAGTTACGAACTATATGTTATGAGTTTTTGAATGCAAATATAATTTGCTAAAGATAATGGATTATATACAATGTATTATAATGGATGGTGGGAAAATAATACAATATAATATAGTTATGCATGCATACATGCAACTATAGGTTATATACCTAAGTTTAATGGTGGATAAGATTAAAGAAATATAATGAATTAAACTTAACAGTCGAAATGTTTTGACATACGAGTTTTAGTAACAAAACCGACCGGTTTAGAGAAACCCATAACAAACAACTGTAGAAAACAGGGATGAACTGTCGGGGTTACTTGTTATTCGGAAGTACCGGATGTAGTTAGTCATGGAGACTGACTTATAGTTTTAATACCGTTTAGATTATACTTCAGACAAGGACGCTTGACGAGCTAGTGAACTACACTGTGCATCCTAGGTCTTGGTGAACGGTATATAAAGGGGTTTGATCCGAGTTGTCCTAAGGAAGCTCCTTGGGCTCGGATTTGGTTGATATCACTTGTGTGTTAAGTGTTTTTGGAGACATGTATGTGATTGTGTGCTACTGCATTAATTACTTATGCACGAGCGTCCTACGGGACTAACACTATGTCGACTATAGATCGACTTATATAAACATACATATACGTTATTGTGATGACAAGATGGTTACTTGATATAATACTATAGTATTAATATTAAGTATATGGCAACCTAAGTAAAACACTTAGGAACGAGTCACAACATTGTCGGTCTCTAGAGCATGGATCTCAAATATGAATATAACCTAGATTACTTCTAGGTATGCATGAGACCCATTGGGCAGCTAATTAATAATTATTCTCCATAAGACTAAGAGCAGATCTTAAACATTATGAGAGAGAGATGGTATGAGTTGAGGTGAGGAATCCCGGTAGTTTACGAACTACTTGGTTGCGCAGTTGTGATCACTGAGGGGTACCCGATCGGGTTCCGCTCCAGGTTTATACCCAACGAGCCCAAACTGGATCGTGGGTCAGGTGGCTACGGCCTTTATATGGACGTCTTACGAGACATAAGAGAATAGTCAGGGGCCTCCGGACCTCTGGTGAAATGAGCACCTTTGTGTGTACGGGAGGACTACTGTCCATGGTGAGGTTATCGGGTTGTCTTAACATGACGCCCAACTGGTATTAAATAAACATGGTTTGATGGATGGGGCCTTAAAGGCTAAATTAAATTAACTAAGGAAACTGTACGCTATGGCGATTGTACATTGTACATCATACTGGAAACTGTACGCTACGGCGGTTGTACATTGTACATTATACTGTGGTTATTCGATACGTTTGATATACAATTGTGGTTTGTGATATTAAATGAATGTTTGGATTGGATGGATGGTTATGTGATTATGAATATTTGGATGGATGGTTATGCATATTATGCAAGTTTATTACAGTATTGATTATAACTGTAAAAGGGTAAAGCATGAAACCAATCTAATAATAAGATGGTTAAAATGACTAAGTGACCATTAGGGTCCAGGCCCGGCATACTCAGTGTCTATCGCTGATACTACACCATATGCAGGTTGTTGATCATTGTCGAAGCCGAAGTACGGGAACAGGGTAATTAGGGTTTACTTTAATTACCGCACATGGAGTTCGTTTGTATAGCAATGAAGATGGTGGATTATATTATGGTAAGGTTATGTATATTTGGGATTTGGGTAGACGCTCACTTGTCGATGTTTATGGTTTATGGACCTAGTATGATGTATAGGAGTTTTCTCGTTATCACGGCGGTTAGCAGTTTGTTTTAGTTGGTTGTTGGATGTAGTTTGGCTTCGTTGCTCGCATGGGCGAGTAATGGCCGGTGACACCCGAGTGAGTATTGTTATTGTTATTAATTCTTCCGCTGTAAGACGTTTTATTTATTGCTACGTGAGAGATTATTACGTGATTATGGAGAGGGGTGTTACACTTGCTACTCCCGTACTTACCCCGTTATCCCGTTATCTCGGTTTACATAAGTGTTCTTAAACTCACAACTTTCTCAATCACTTCTCAAACTTGTTTATACTTCCTAGGACCTTTAAAGGTCACCAAACAACTCCTAAACATCATCTAAAACCAATACCAATCAATCCCCCATCTTTAGAATGCATTAAAACACATTCTGTTCAATTTTTGCCTTGGTCCGGGTTTGTGTCCGGGGTTACAAACCCGGACCAACCTCTGAAATTGAAATACCCCAAACCCTGATATATTGTTTAAATATTAAACTATGGTATGTAAAGGCTAGAAAGTGCCTTAGAAACATCAGTGAACAATTTAAACCATAGTAAATGCAATAAAGCACTAAGATACAGTTTGAGCAAAACACATGCTCTAAGCTATGAGTGAACTTGGTTAGGACCCAAAGAGTCTACCAAGACTTAATAATATTCAATCATGATTTAATAAGGCTAATTAAGTCCTTAGGAAACTTTGGTAGACAGTTAAACCAAATAAAACACAAGAAAGTACCTTAAAGTCAATAAGAGCAAAAATGTGCTCTAAGCTTGGGATAAATTTGTATAAGACCTAATGGTCATACCTATACCTTATAAATATGTTAATGAACATATTAAATCAATTACCAAAGAAAACCAAGCTTGAAAACAAGTTAAAACACAAAATGTGCTTTAAGGAGTCTTAAAGCACGTTTTTTGAAAAATTGTCTTGTAAATGAGTTTTTAATGGCTAAATGTCCATCATTACTCTTTAATTAACATGTGTACTATATAGTATCACATTTGGAACTCTATATCAATGGGAAATCAAAAATTTCACTTCTATGTGCCTTGTTTTTATGAATAGTAACTTTTATAAGCTAGTTTGTAACATATGTTGTTATAAGTAATTAAATTGGTCAACAAAGACTATTATACCCTTCTAATTATATGGGGGCCGGTTTTTCAAGGTGTGAGTCACCAACTTGTAAAAGAAATCAAATAAGGAAAGTAAAGCTTATAAAGTAAAGTACTATTTGCTTTATACATAAATATCTTAACAAAAGCAAACTTACCTTCATTCTTCTCTTTCCTTCTTGTATTCCCACGGTTCCCTTCCTCCATTCTCTCAAGCTCCATCGGTTTGCTACAGCTCCATCTTTTCTCCATCTTCATTTCTTTGCCAATCCAACTCCATGCTCCAAATCAAATTCTAAGACCATATTTGTCTTAGTTAGACCAAGCTCTACACTTCTATCTTTTCAAATCTTCAAGAACTCAATTTTGGTGCCATGGAGATTCACCATTGAAGGAGCTTGAGCTCACCTTTTCACATATTATTGTTCTCCTTTGCTTCAAGGTAAGGAAACTCAAAGAAAATCCATGTTTCCTTCATTTTTGGTGTTGACCGAAAATGCACCTTGTAATGGTGTCTTCTCTTGTCTTGTTTTAGCTTCATTTGAATCTTCCAAGGGCTAGGAGGAGTCCTCTCTTGATACTTATTCAAGTTCTCTTCCAATTCCAAGGTAAAACAATTACCTTAATGTGTTAAAACAATATGTGTAACTAGGGTTTACAATGAGATGAAGCATAATGCTTGAATACTCATTCTATTATTTGTACATTGTTTAGAAGTTGACACACAACCAAACATCCTACCGGTTTTACAAGGAAACAAGAAAGAAGTTTGTGAGGAAAAAGAGGTAAACAAACTATCTCAATGTAGTTTAAATGCCTTAGGAAAAAGAGCTTGATTTGCTTAATAAAATACCTAAGGAGCCAATGGTGAATGACCTAGAGAAATGCTCTCAAGGAGTTATTAAGGGCATATGTATTGTTGGGTGTATTTGCAGGTCAAAGGCATTACTTATGTGGGAAATTCAGTGTTTAAGGTTTATGCAATTTAAGGGCCTAAGAGCCATGTTATTTAAGGGCCTAAGTGCCAAGCAATTTAAGTTATGCGCTATATTGTGATGTAGTGCTAAATGTGTGAAGTTTGTGTATAAAAATGTTTGATGGATTTTAGGTGTTCTTGAATGAAATAAGGTAAAAACCTAAGTGTTTGGATGTGAGTATATACAAGAGAAGCTATGGCCAAATTTGGAAAATGTGTAAGAAATTCTAAGTGTTTTAAGTAAGTTTTGGTGAACTAGGATGTGTTAAAGGTGAATAAATGTTTACTTGGGAAGAAAACATGTAATAAGGTGATTTAGAGTGATGCAAGGAATTAGGTATTATCTTGGAAGTTCTAGGAATTCAATGTGTGTTTTGAGAATGTATTTAAGTCTTGGAGAAGTTTGTTCAAGGGTTAGGAATGTTGATGTACAAGGAAGGAATGATGTTTAGGTAAGATGTGAAAATGAGATTTAGTTAATAAGAAAAGAAGTTTGAGAGTGATGTTAGGGTAGAGGAAAACACCTTGGTATAGTGGTCATTAATGGTGAAATACCACTTAGAAATCTTAATGAGAAAACATCCCAAGTGCTAGGAATTTTGTAAGAAATTTGTGAATGATAAGATGTTTTGGTGGGTGATTTAAAGAGTTTAGCACATGGCTAAAGGTGTGTTTGATGTGCCAAATGATGTTAGAACACATTAGGAGGCTTGGGAAAAGTTTGGAGAAAATTTGACAAGTTTTGGACAACTTCTGGTGTTGTCCGACCCAGTGGTCCGACCCAGGGTGGGTCGGACAGCTCTGTTTTAGTCACCGGTTGGAGTTTCTGGAATGGTCCGACCCAGAGGTCTTGGGTCGGACATGGGTCGGACATGTGTGCTCTAAGTCTCTGGAATGGTCCGACCCAGATGGTTGGGTCGGACAGGTGTATTTAAAAGACGGGAAAAGTTTCTGGAACGGTCCGACCCAGCTGTGGGTCGGACGGTGGGTCGGACGGCCCAAAGTATGTAAAAAAACTAAACAAAACAATGTTTAAGGTTATGAGATGATGGGGATTATTAAGTAATGATGTTATAAGATTGTTAAGGACATGTTGAGTGAGTAATAATGACAATTTAGTGAGGGAAAAGTTGTATTAAAATGTAAAGGTAAAATAAGTTAAAATGTAAAGTTATTTAACTAAGTTAACGGGGATAAGTTATAAGCATTAGACTTTAAACAACCATGTTACCCCGACATTAATAAAAGTACATGTAATGTTATCAGTTGTTCGAGAATTGCTCGAGGAACATAAGTGGACATGATAAAGTGGACTCCGGTGACAGGTATGGTTTTCTTGCAACCTGTGTCCTACCGGATTACACCGGCTTGTATGCCAATGTGTTTTCTGTATGTTTGCCACGTTGTGAGATTAAACATGTAATGAGTTTACAGTAATTCATTTGTGGCGTGTACAACTCCGATACCATTTAACCTCGGAAGTGTTAACCTTAGTTAACTGAGTCTAGGATCACATGAGAGTTCGGTATTCGGAGTAAACGACCCGAACTATGGGACGTACTAACCACGACTATGTGTGTGTTAATTGTGTGATATGTGTATGTGAATGTAGGGATCTCCCTTGTGTGTTTAACCCAGTTGTAATACTATATGGTGTGTAGTTATGATAGACTCCATAGTGGGGTTCTAACTAATATCTAAAGTAAGTATGTACTAACAGTGGTGAGGAATCCGGTTTGGCCGGTCGCGCGTTGTTTGGGAGAGGGTATCCTTCTTAGCCTTACCCTTCTCTTTGTTATGGTCGTTTCCCTCACGGGTTATGATCTCCCATTAGCTTATTCCAAAGCTTAGCTATTCTGACTTAAGATCGGTTTAGGGGGGAACATGTGTTTGTGTGGTGTGTTCGGGCCTCCAAACCCGAACCATCTTAACTTAAGTTACTCGTCCGACTATTAGGACGGTAATGAGTGTTGTTGTTGTTGTATAACGAGCTTATCATGAGGGTGACATCATTCTTTAGGCTCACCAGTGAATTAACAATGTTTGGGTCGGTTTCTAAGAGGACCGTTCCCGTTATGTTATGTGATGTTGTTGTAATGCAATTTCTATTGCGATGTTATTACGTGCACGTCGAAACGTGAAAAGTGTTGTTATGTTTTGTTATGTGAGGAATGTTATATGTGGTAAGATATGGAGTGAGTGGATCATGGAAATGAATCCCAGTTTGTGATAAGAGGCGCTTAAGGATAACCCGATTTAAGGGTAAGTGTCGTCTATTAAGGAAGTAGCTCCATTAGAGGAGGAACACTCTAGGGATAATGAATACCATGAGTGACTTATCAAGTAAGGATGTATTATCCGTTTGTTGAGCCATTGAGGCGAAATGTTATGTGTTGTGTGTTTACAGTTACATGCATGATTCAAATAAAATCAATCGCATGCTAAGACGACAATTAGTTGTGCGTGGCCCGGTAGCATGTGGGCTGCGGGACCCTTTCTCTTCTGTTCTTATTTCAGGTACGAAGAGCTGGAAGCCGTTCGAGAGTAGGACAGGGTAGTCGTTGTACATGGGTAGTCATTTAAGTTGTATATATATACAGTAGGTGTAGTAAGACCGAAATTGTTATCGACATCAGTTGTAAATACTCGGCACAGTTGGAAGATATGTGTATGTTTTGTGGTTAATGGAAAGGGATAATAATGTCTAGTCGCTCGGGAATCTAGTCCATCAGACCGGTACAATGTTTATGTAATAGCCTTGTTAGCCACGTGGGTGGTTAACGGCGTGTAACACCAACGAGTTAAGTAACGTGAAGTAGTATATTTTCCGATGCAGATTGTTGTTATGTGTTTGTTGTTGTATGGGGTGTTACAGAAATACGTTTCTGGCATGTTTTTGCATTGGTCCGGGTTTGTGTACTGGTTTACAAACCCGGACCAGTCCCTGGGGTGACTTTCTGCCTAATTTTTAGGGTGGTCCGGGTTTGTGTACCGATTTGCAAACCCGGACCAACCCTGGAACTGTCAAATTTTACAATTTTCCACCAGTTTTCAACCCCTAATTCACCTCTAATCATTTCCTAACCTTGCCACATGTTTCTTACATGTTTAAACACCCTAAAACATGCTCTAAACCTCTTCAAATCATTGGTTTACTCCTTACTCAATTCCTAGCTCAATTTCTACCAAATTCTCATCTTCACTGTTACATTTTTACACACTTGTGCATTTTCTAACTTCCCTTAGCACTTTGCACTTTGTTCTAACTCCATTTGACCATTCCAATTCATTCCTAAACCAATCCACTTCCAAAACCCAAGTCCAACTCTCATCTTCCTAAGTCTTGCACACTAACTCATTTTCTAGAACTTCTAAGATGCTCACATGTTATTTGCTACAGATTTTTTTCCTCTCTCAAACTCATTCTCCAAATACCATTTCAAGGTTATTACTCAAGTCTAAACAACCCAGCTGAACTCCTAAGTTCTCCCACTTACTAAGTCACCTACAAACATCATTTCCTACTAAAATTTTGCCATAACCTTCCCATAAACCTTACATATCCCAATCCATCCAATTCTCATCCTTTTCATTCCTAATCTAGCCACACCCTTGAAGGGTCCTACCAGCACACAAGCTCAACCAAAATTCACCAAATCAACAATATAGCTCACAAACTCAAATGCAATGGCACTTAGGCCCTTAAATCAACACTAGTTCACAAATTCCCTCGAATATCAACCAAACACATTACTAGCACAAGTTTTTGGTTTCATTATTTAGTCTAACCCATCCCAAATACTAAAACAATTACAACAAGCTTCAAGGTTGATTTCTTACCTTAATTTCACAAGTTCCTCTTTTAATTCTCCTCTTGCTCTTCCTCTCCTCCAATTCGGTCAAGTGGGAATGGAGTCGCCATACTCCATCCCAACATTCAAGGAACACAAAAATGCATTCAATTAATCCTCTAAACCCTTAGGAAATTCTAATTCAATAAAAGGGCTTAAAACACAAAGTTAGGGTTTACCTTTGGAGTGTTTTGGAGGGGTTTTAACCCTTGAATCAAGAAGATGGTTCCACCACCATTGGAGGGTTTAAATGAAGCTCAAAAACAAGAAGAGAACAAGCCATAAGAGAGGGAAAAAAAATCGGCCAACACAATGAGTGGAGAAAAATGAAGTTTTTCTTAGAGATTTTTACCTTAGGAGAGAGGGAACTCCAAGCTACACGATGGTGCCATTTTCTCTTCAAATGGGAAAACCCCATGGAGATAAAGTTCATCCTTTGGAATTTTAAAAAGAGAAAGTGTAGAGCTTGAGGAGGAGAAGAGGAATATGTATTTTATTTTGCATTTGGAACTTGTATGTGGCTAGAGCATGAAGGAGAAGGTGGAGTAGCCATGGGGGTTTTCAAAATCGCCGAGCAAACCAGAGAGGAGGAGGGAGACGCTGGTGAAGAAGAAAGGGAGGAAAGAGGGAAAGAGAAGTGGGAGGAGAGAGGGAATAAAGTTACTTTGGTAACTTTTTTACTTTTTCCTTTTCTTTTCTTTCCTTTCTTTCTTTCTAGTTTAGTATGTGTGTGAGGGGGCTGACTCACAAATTAAAACCGGCCCACATATATATATATATATACAAACTGGAGCGTTTTTCGTCTTTTACAGAAAACACTCGTTAATTTACCCGGTTTTAGCACTATTCACTAACCGGGCCCGTTTTCCGGAATTTTCTCGTTTCTTTATTTTCAATGGTTATTAAGCTCCCATTAATGTTTATTTATAGTTATTTAGTGAACTATAATTTTTACGGGTTCATTTGACCACTCAAAGTCACGTTTTTGGATTTTCTCGAAAAACGTGCGCTAAAGCTTTATTAGCGTTTTTAATTCGTTTTATGGATCCGTTTTCTTCGGGGATTGTTCCCATATATTAATTAGGCCTTATTAAGCCTTGTAAATCCATCCAATACCCTTTTTGAGGTTGTATTCTTCCTAGGGCCACATAACGCTCATTTTAGTGTTTTTTCACTTTTTAAGTGTTTTCTCTTTTCTTTTGGATTTATTTCCTTTACCAAAATTATTTCGGCAATATTAGGCCCTCAAATATTATATTAGAGTACTTTAATCGCCCTAATTAAGTCTGGGATATTCAGACCCGAACCTGAAATGACCCGAAATAATAGTAATTAAAAATTAGCCAAACTCGAATAACCATGAAATAATAGTGATCATAAATGATCCCAAACCTGAATGACCCAAATAAATATGACAAAAAACTTGATTCAAACTTATTATATCCGAATGAAATTCAAAATAGGCATTGTATTGGCTTTTTTGTAATTTATATATATAGTATTCTTATAAATTAGGTATATATTTATTTGATAATTTTGTCAAAAATATTAACCATGACCTGAAACCGAAGCCTGATTCTATCTGACACTATTACATCCTGAACCCGATTTGACCTGAACCCGAAATGACCCGAAAGTTAATGATCCGAACAAATATTGACCCGGAAAAATATGACCCAAAACCTGAACGGGTAACCCGTTTGACAGGTCTTACTCTAAGATACTCTTCTCTTAATCTCATATAATATATTCATTGATCCAAGCATGTCATCATCGCAAAGCTCTTCCCATTTTGCATAAATTAATAAAACTATCTAATTTGGATCTGACACACCGTGCCATCTCTTTCTTAGTTTAACTATAGGGAATGTAAAAGATAATCGTATGATAGATGCCTCGGTAACAAAACTATTATTTTATGAAAGTGTGTAGATCTTATACCATGTGTAATTTTAATATGTAAAACTACTTTTAATTTAAAAAATGTCTTGTTCTTAACTGTTACCTAAAGTATAATTCTTGTTATATATTAAATATACATTTTTATCTTTTTAATACCTAATTATTACTCTCTCCTGTTCAAAATAAATGTCGTTTTATATATCTTCACACTTTTTAAAAATGAGTTTCAAATGACTAGCATGTCCTTACTTTTGTATGAGAATAATAAAAAGTAAGTATACTTTATTGGTAAGACAAGTTAAATGGCATTAATAATTGAAAAAGTGAAAATGGTAAAAGTGGAAAATAAGATACAAAAAGTCTAAAACGATAAATAATTTGAACATAAATCTCATGCCTAAAATGATACCCCCTCCGTTCTGAATTGACCGTCCTGTTTGCTTTATGACACGTTTTTCCACTTCAATATTAAGCATATAAGATAAAATAGTTTTATAAAACTAAATTTTGTAATATATAGTTTATTATGTAAGGAGTCATATGCAAAATTTAATTTTTTAAAATTATTTTATCTTATATGTTAAATATTGAAGTCAAACGACATGTCCAAATAGTAAACAAGACGGTCAGTTCAGGACGGAGGGAGTATAAACAGGACAGTCAATTCAGGACGAGGGTGTATTTATTTTGAACAGGAGAGAATATTCCAATAAAAGGGTATATTATTCTAAGAACCCATATCCCAAACCCTTGTCGGAACAATGTAAGTTCCCCTGGATATGTTGCAGGAGTATTCACACTTTCTTCCCGTCGTCTAACTCCGAATTGAGCCGACTACAAGTACAAGCACCCCAAAGAATGGGGGACCTGTCTGTCTGGCTGTCCGGTTAAACTTAAGAGCAGGACTTGATTACTTTAATTCTTTTTCAGACCCGCAAAAGGAACGCTCGAGTAGAATTAGCTTTCAAGCCTACCCTGGACGGGGTTGTAGGCAATCGAGGGGTCTCACAGACTTCCATTTATCCGAGCTCTACGTTTCTGTGAATAGTCCTTCCCTCTTACGGTTTTGTGGGTTTGTAGTCTTGCTTCTAAAAGCCCAAGAGAGGGACAGAGTTGCCATCCAAGGAAAATGGGTCTGTATATGGTTAACTTGGGAGTAGTATACTCTAAAAGAATTGCAATTTTCAACTCCGCATGTGAAGACAATTTTGTTCTTTCATCTCGGCATGTGAAATTGGTTTGATTAGAACGGACTAGGGAATTGATCTCTTTCGCTCCCCCTATGTTTGTTAAATTTTCGATGATTCTTGAGGATTTCCATTGTCGGCAAGGTTGGCCAAATTTGTCGACGCTGTACGGAGGTTTGATCCCACGAGTTTCAGGAGCTTGTAACCCGATGATCTAAGTCTACTTGATCTGGGCAGACGTCATATTTGGTGGCTTTTTTCTTCTGCTTTGCTAGCCTTTCTGCTTCCTCGGCTTGACATGGGATTTTGGACTGTTCTTTCCTGGAATCACCCTTTCTTTCATTGTTTAGTCGGCTGTTCAGTCCAAGTTTCGTTCGCTATTGCAACGAGCTCTATGTTGACTTGTGGGAGCTTAGCATTTGGTGATTCTGAAGAATTGGGTTACATACTTTCCCTTCTGTGATTTTGGTTGAGCTTCTGAAGTTTGGTGAAAGAGTCGACATAACAGCTCCCTGAAATTTATAAGCTTTAATCAACATGGCGTCTGGCAGTGATGAAAGTGATAACAAAGGCAGCATATGGGATTTGGATCACAATCTTGACCAGCCAATGGACGAGGAAGCCGAAAAAATGAAGAGCGTTAACAAAGAAAAGGTAATAAGGCATGGATCTGCCCAGGTTATGTTTGTTCTTTCCTATCCTTTCCGCTCAAACTCAGGATCTACCATATGTTCATCTCACTACTTGCATGTTTACTTTACCGTGCAAGAACCAAGAAATTAGTAGCATAATAAAACCACCGGCACCGCCTAAGCTGAGCCTGACATGCTTGGATATTAACTCGCTTAATGTTTGTGATAATATTTTGTTGAACTCTTTCTCGAGGCATTACTTGTATCTCGAAGTCTATTAATTCATTTTTGCTGGGATCAATCTCTCTCTAATACGTCTCTAGGGAAGAAACTAGGAAACTAAATTTCTGCTGAGAAATGTCCATTGCTGCCAAAAACTCTATGCCTGATGCAGTCTTATGATTTCACAATGATCAGATGGCAGTGGATTGTAATTATTGTCTTAATGACTGAGCTATCATAAGGATGATCTTATTGGGCGGATTCTTTGCAGAAATTCTCTGCTATTCTCTTGCTACGGTTGGCATTCCAGAGTCTTGGAGTGGTGTATGGTGACTTGGGGACGTCTCCTTTATATGTGTTCAACAATACATTTCCTCACGGAGTGAAAAATAAGGAGGATGTGGTGGGAGCGCTTTCCATGATAATATATTCCCTTACTCTGGTTGTTCTAGTGAAGTACGTCTTCATCGTCTGTCGGGCAAATGATAACGGCCAAGGTAAATTAGGGTCTTCACTTATCTACTCTTTGGTTTGCTTAATATGATCCTGACTATGATTTTCAAATTTTGTCCCCTTTCCTTTTAATGCCATGAAAAGTTAACTGATTTGATGGCAACCATAGATATTGCCATCCTTGTCTGCTGTAGTTAGAATCTTACTCATAAAGGGGTAAAATATTCAACTAGTTATCTTCCTGTGAGCATATGACATGTACTATTCTCATGTGTGTAAATTAGACATATAGAGGTGCCCATATTTTTCTGAGTGTGCAGTTGGCTCAGCAAGCCTGCTATTTGAAAGTTAATCCTATGAAATGCTTTCTATTATGTGGTGTTAGGTGGGACATTTGCTTTGTATTCTCTGCTCTGCAGACATGCCAAAGTAAACACTATTCCTAATCAGCATCGTACGGATGAGGAGCTGACAACATATAGTCGTACAACTTTTAATGAAAATTCTTTTGCTGCTAAGACGAAGAGATGGTTGGAAGCACATAATTCTAGAAAGAGCGGACTTCATCTTTTGGTTCTAATTGGCACTTGCATGGTAATTGGGGATGGAATTCTCACACCGGTTATCTCAGGTACATTACTATCTATAGATGTTGACAACTTGTAAAATGAGTGAATTGTGGTAGCATGTCACAGTCGATTCTTAATGACTGCACAAGACCATTCTGAGATCAGATAGTTGCTTTAATTGCATGCTGTTACAATATTTTCTTTCGTTTTGTCTGTCACTTAACCTTGTGTGAGTAAATGAGCTACTACATTTTCCAACAATTGTACCTTGCCTCTAAGAGAGAAAACTGGCTGTCCATAATTCCTTGTCCTATATTTGAGTTTGAATTATATGAATTTAAAAATATTATGGAGGAAGCTTGAAAATTTCATTTTCTGCACCTATCTCTTGAAATCTATTTGAAGTGGCGGAACCTGGGTGATAATTTACTTGCAAAACACAATCCTGAAACCGCAAGTTCACTAGTCATCGTGTCAGTGATGAAGGGGAGGATGGACTAACTAAGACCAAACCTATAACTCTGCTAGGAATGGCAGAAGGCTCCTTATTGATTGGATTCTCCCTGCTAATGCTCATATAAAGTAAAATAGAACCAGATACTAATTTAGTACAATGTGTGTTTGCTGGTTAATCCATTCCATCTCAGCAATCTTTTTTGCATAATTTGGTACTGATGCCATCATAAAGCCTTTCATAACAGTGCTAGGTTATTCAATATGTTTGAAAATTTGACGAACCATTGATTATCTTTAATTGTGATAATTTCTGCAGTCCTTTCTGCCACTGGAGGTATTCAAGTGGACCATCCAAAGATGAGTAATGGTTAGTCCTCTGTTAAGTAATTTTATCTGATCTACTATTTTCATTTTACTAATATATGACTTTCTAACTCGTGGAATCCCCAATGACCTTATACAGATGTGGTTGTAATAATTTCTGTTGTAATACTCATCGGTTTGTTTAGCATGCAACACTATGGTATTGGCAAAGTTGGCTGGCTCTTTGCACCTATCGTCCTGCTTTGGTTCGTTCTGATTGGAGGCATCGGTATGTACAACATCATTGCCTATGACCCTGCTGTTCTTAAAGCATTTTCACCAATACATATCTATCATTACTTCAAAAGAGGAGGCAAAGCTGGGTGGACTTCTGTAGGGGGAGTTTTGCTCAGTATAACTGGTATGCCATCTTTGTCATAGAGTATTCAGTTATCATTTCCCAGAATTATCCTGGGCATGTTTTTACGTAAAAGTGCCAATTTAAATGTACGACAGGGACAGAGGCGCTTTTCGCTGACTTGGGATACTTTCCAGTTTCAGCAGTACAAGTTGCATTCACAGCTATTGTATTTCCTTGCCTTCTCTTGGCTTATGCTGGACAAGCAGCTTACCTTGCTAAAAATCTTGACCATACATTTGATGCATTCTATCGCTCTATACCAGGTTGGTTTTGTTTTTCTGGCTTCTTGTTTACCATGATCCATAGATGGAACTTAATACTCCTATGTCAAAAATTTGATAATGTATTGTCATGACTTGTGATGTGCTGATGCTGTCTCTTAATCTAGAGCCTCAACCTTCAATGGGAGACATGCTGTCAGTTAACACCTGTTGAAAATCATGCTTTTGCAGATAAAATATATTGGCCAGTTTTTCTAGTTGCTACCTTGGCTGCCATTGTCGCAAGTCAGGCTACCATATCTGCTACCTTTTCCATCATCAACCAGGCCCATGCTCTTGGCTGTTTCCCTAGAGTTAAGGTCATTCACACATCGAAACATTTCATTGGCCAAATTTACATTCCGGACATTAACTGGATTCTTATGGTTCTCTGCGTAGCAGCAACTGTGGGGTTTGGAAACCAAAATGGGATCGCAAATGCCTATGGTGAGTACATTTATTGTTGATGCCTGAAGTGTGGTGGTGACTGGTAATCTTCTTAGAATTAATCATGTAGTACTGTAGTGCACTATCTTCTGTATATTCTACAGTCCTAACAAAAAGTTAATTAAAACTCAGGAACGGCTGTGGTGATAGTGATGCTGGCAACGACATTCCTGATGATCCTCATCATGCTTTTGGTGTGGCATACTCACTGGATGCTAGTCATCATATTCACGATCCTCTCCTTAGTCATTGAGCTGATGTACTTCTCGGCGGTCCTCTTCAAGGTTGACCAAGGTGGGTGGGTTCCCCTCGTTATTGCAGCTGCCTTCTTCCTCATCATGTACATATGGCACTATGGCACAGTGAAGCGGTATGAGTTTGAGATGCACAGCAAAGTCTCAATGGCATGGATATTGGGGCTTGGGCCAAGCTTGGGTTTGGTTCGTGTCCCTGGGATTGGGCTTGTGTACACGGAATTGGCGAGCGGGGTCCCACGCATCTTCTACACTTCATCACCAACCTTCCTGCAATCCATTCTGTATTAGTATTAGTTTGTGTGAAGTACCTCCCTGTATACACTGTCCCAGAGGAAGAGCGGGTTCTGGTGAAACGAATTGGGCCGAAGAGCTACCATATGTTCCGGTGTGTGGCGCGATATGGATATAAAGACTTACACAAGAAGGATGAGGACTTTGAGAGAAAGCTGTTTGATAGTATTTGCACTTTTGTCCGTCTTGAGTTCATGATGGAGGGTTTTTCTGATTCTGATCAGTACAGTAGTATTTGCGGGCAGGGGACAACCCAGTCGAAGGAATGTTTGTTGGGTAATCTCAGTACAGATAATACCAGCACCAGTGGAGGTGTGGACGGCAATAGCTCATTTGGTTTCGACCCAACGACTATCTCATTGGCAGATTCAATTGTGCCAGTGACATTGCCATCACCACAGCAAATGCAGAAGCAGCAACACGCAGGAAGTTGCCTGACGGTAAGAGCAGGAAGTAGTAAACAGACTGAGATGAGTGAGTTGGAGTTTTTGAATAGCAGTAGAGAGGCGGGCGTGGTTCACATACTGGGGAACACAGTGGTTCTGGCTCGGAGGGATTCTGGGTTTTGCAAGAGGGTAGCTGTGGATTATATGTATGCTTTCCTTAGGAAGATTTGTAGAGAGAATAGTGTTATCTTTAATGTTCCTCATGAGAGTCTTCTTAATGTAGGTCAGATTTTCTATGTGTAGCTTTGTTTTTTTTTTTTTTTTTGCTTTTCAAGTAAAGGGAAATTTTGTGGCTACTTCATGATCTGATCTCTTCATGTGCGTATACGTTAGCAAAGAAGCAATTAGTTATGTATCATTCGTGGAGGTATGGAAGATAAAGTAAACAAGCATCGCACTTGTGGGATATATGAAATTACAACTTGCTTTAGTCGACAATTGTCCATTGAAAACAACAGATCCATAAATATAAAATAAAGTTCGGAATTTATGCTGACAAACAAATCAATGGCATCTGTCAGGAGCTGAGCTGATTCATGCCAAACAATTCCATAGGCGGTCCACATAAGCACAAAAGAATGGATTGCGTTCACAAACTAGACGCACATCTTGCTTAGTAATTTACAAGATGCTTGTGACAGAGAGCAAAGTCAGACTGACCTACTATAAAACAAAAGAGGAAGAGGACGGGCGAATTCATCAGCTATTATTATACGCGGGATTCTCTGGTTGGCTCTGGATTCTCTCAGATATGCATATCATCCTTGTGGTGGTGAACCCCGCAATAGAATATGGTCAGTTTTAGGTCCACCAGTAAAGTCTTTTGGTGCCACTTGATAGGTTTGCCGTAAATTAATGGCTATAACTGACAAGAGCCAAAGGAAGCACATGCTCACCTAAAGAGGCAGATTCAGTTTGCTATCAATCTTACGGTGTATCCCATGTCCAGTAGTAAACTTGTAAATCAGTACTATGTAATCTGATACGAGTCCACAAAGGGGCACCTCATATTCGAAGTTTTTTTGCTCTAATTTTCATTATATTAATTGATAATGCTATAAATGAGTGGTAGAGTGACTTAAGATGTAAATAATTCGTAAATTACTGACATCTTATGATTTATCGTTACAAATCACTTCTAGAAAAACCTTGTGGGATAAAAACATTGAGTACGACAACACAATAACTTTGAATAGCTAAGATAATTAACTAGAGAAATTTTCACTTGACATCACATTGCATACAAGGAATTCCTGGATGTTTGTCATTTTTTTTAATAACATTGTGACCATATATTATAACACATAGCAAGCACAAGAGGAACCCTCATGTCATGCTAGATCCGAATCTAGCTTACAAGCCATACTAATATTAGGGAAACATGCTCCCCCAACCACACCTGATTAGTTTCAAAGAGAAGATTCCCCAAATTACATATAATCTTGGTCAGATAATTATCATACAGAGGAGTATCACTTCTAATAATACTAGTGAAAAAAGGAAGTGATCCTCTCACCCTCACGATGTCATCCCAATTGGCATTGGGTCTTCTGATATCTACCACATTGAGGATGTCCTCGAAATATTTATCAACTGATTCAATGCAAATGCTATGGCTACCCACCGAGATAGCAAGTTCCATGGCAATTCTTTTTGCTTTGATATTAGTAAACTACACACTACTGGTGCTGGCAATTCTTCGATTGAAAACAACACTAGGCAAACCGCGATCGTCTCGAATGAGACCAGCTATGATCCGGTCCACATAACGACTAGCAAGCATCCTCATACAAATACTATGATAACCCGACAGAGGTGGATGCCAAATCCTGGGAGAAAAGAGATAGGAGGAGACTTTCATCACCGAAAGGTAAGCTTCAGTAAAGGAATTGTTTACCTCGACTTCTTTCCACCAAGAAAGCTCTGAATTATGCTTGACTTTGTTCCTCGACGCATATATGACCCAAAGCTTGTTAGCTATAAGAGATAGCTTCTTCACACTCCACACCTCCGCCATCCGAAAGAACCAGTCCAACATTCCATCCATATTAGGAATATCATTCACTTCCACCACGCCCCTCCAAATGTCTTTAACAGCACAACAATAAAAGAAACAATGGGCCAAGTCATCCTTAGCCCCACAGAAGAAACACTTGGACTCACCCCTGATCCGTCTAGCCAGATTATCCTGACAACGGATAATATTTCCCAAAAACTTCCAGAGATTGAGTTTTACTCTAGGGCAGCAAATGGAACTGGTAAGCTTCTTCCCAATCCTAGCAATGGAGAAGGGAGGATTGGAGGAGCTTTCCACTCCTGTTTCTTTAACCAGGAAGAGGTAGGCTGATTTGACAGAGAACTTGTTATCTTTGGAGAATCCCCAGGCCCACTGATTAGAATTATCCAAGTCATGTGAAGTAGAAGATAGAGGCCCACCCCCTCCAGGAGGTTGAGGCCGAGCTCCTTCTCTGAGCAAATCCAAGACCGAAGAGATAGACTTCCAGATGGGGCTACCTTTATTGGAAGGGTAGCACTCGCTAATATTACTGTCGGGGTAATAGAGCTGTTTCATAACTTGAGCTACTAAAGACCCCGGACAAGAGAGTAATCTCCATAGCTGCTTAACCAAAAGAGCTTTATTAAAATTTTCTACTTCCCTGAACCCAAGGCCTCCTTGATCCGAAGTGTTACAAACCTTAGACCATTTAGTCCAGTGGAGAGCTCTTTTATCGACTTTCCTACTCCACCAGAAGGAGGAGAAGGCTGAGTTGAGTTTCGCAATAATACCCATGGGAAGAGCAAATAGAGACATGGTGAAGTTGGGAATAGACTAGAGAACACTAGACACCAATACGGATCTAGCTGCTTGTGCCATAGGTTTAGTCCAACTGAGAACCCTTTTGTGAACAGATTCGATAAGATAGGTAAAGAGATCATGTTTTCTTCTACCTATCTTGAGGGGAAGGCCCAGGTATTTGGAGAAGCAAGGCACCTCTTGGACATTCAGAAGGCTGGAGAGATTGTCTTTAATGTGGAGGGTGATAAGCCGCAAACTTATCATATTTTATGCATTAGATTTAGTATTATATCTATCTAAATAAAGTTATATATGTGTTATTTATGTTAGATTATGCGTTAAAGTATATTATTTGTATAGTCTTATGTTTTATGTGTTTTATATACAAGGAACACATCTCTAGGCAGAAATTCCATTGATACCGGACTCGGTGCCGGGTTGGTTCTACACGGCATGAGCACAGAACAGAAAAGAGGCCTTGCCGGATGCGATGCCGGGTAAATGCTATCCGGCATGAGTATAGAGTCGCTTCGGTTGACCATACGACAGCACATGTGTTCCACGTGATTTCCAACCGCTGCCGGGTAAATCCTACCCGACATATGTACTGTTTCGCGCAGAATTGACAGTTTCGACCGTTAACAGTTAAGCACATTTCCCACGTGTGCCGGCTACCGATGATCCGGCACGACGCCCGGCAAGAGACATATTGAAGCCCTATAAATAGGCCGAGAGTCTACATCAATGGGGACATTCCAACATCATATTACACTCCATTCCATACTTCATTTCCGCCTCATTCCAAGTGTTGGTGTCCAAGGCATTTCTACGGATCCATCCACAAGAAGAAGAGAAGATTTCCTTTTCGGGTTAAGGCTATAACCAATCTCCTTCTCCCTCATGTATTCCTTCTTTATTTGAGTGGATGGTGAAGTAGGAATCCTTGTTAGTATTGGTCAGGGATGAATTCCTTCTATGTAAACACTATGATTATCTCAATACAAATTCAAGCGTTCATTAAGATTCTGGTTCTTATGGCAAGAGAATTAGTTGATCACTCATTCTCTTTGTGCAAATTGTACTTAAGGGAAAAAAGCCCAAGAGTAGATAGGTTAGACAAATCTTAGTGGTCTTTAAACATTGTCTTCTGCGCCTCAGCGGGAGCAAGACTTGAGATTGCGAGTTAACCCATCTTCCCCCATTTCCTTGTTCATTTCGTGGCATGATATATGCTCGATTTGTTAATGGGTTTTGAGTTTCTTGTTGGAAGCAAGAGAGTGGTTTTTACCATATGAACGTGCCGGGTGCACTGCCGGGTGCTTCCTGTCCGGCACATTCAAGACTTTGAATATGCCGTGCATCTGGTGTCCGACAGGACATCCGGCGCATACATGTTGGTTGGTTAAGTTCGTGTCTTGAAGTTGCATTGCATGATCATATTGGTACTTAGGTTGATGTAATCCCAACCTCGCATTTAGTTAGAATTATAGTTAATTAATTGTCATTTATAATTCCCCCCTTTTTATTATAGAATATGCTTTTGCCTGGATTAGGACTAGTTTTCTATAAGTCCCTTGGGTACGATACTCTCGGTCGTAATATATTTACACTATACTCCGACCGGGTTTTATTTTGCTACCCGTAGTAGAGTTGTATGTTTAGTTATTTATTTTATTCTTTTTATGTATATAGTTTCCTACAATTTTCTTGTTAGCAAATTGGCGCCGTTGCCGGGGGCTTGGAATTAGTCCAAGTCCTAAATTCGGTAAACACCCTATTCTTTATTATTTATTCTTTTATTCTTTAATTTATTTCGCCATTAGTGTATGCAGAATAGAAGGTGCCGTGCACAATGCCGGACAACTGAAACCCGGCATAATCGGAGGAAGTCCGATGCCGGATAATTTCTACCCGGCATACTGTCCGACACTTTCAAGTTATTTTTATGATTCGTATAGT